>LAPY01000085.1:50946-66429 GCA_000970635.1 Eragrostis tef | reverse complement strand
TTCAAAAGGGGGCCGTCCCCCCCCCCCCCTCTCTCTCTCTCCGAGTGTCTATATGGTTCCATTTGGTTGAGATGATATCAAATATGCATCACTCCAATCCATGTCATTTCATGCATGCTTGTCATCTCCAGTAGGAGTAGTCTGGGTCGTGTCTCAGTCCTAATGTGGTTGACCATCCTCTGAGACCAGTTATTGATCGATCATCGCCTTGGTAAGCCACCGCTGGAATGATTATATCAATGTCCGTCTCTTCAAAAAAAAAGAAGTAATAGGTGTAAAGTGTCACATTGGGATGGACGGAAAGGAGTCCGAGAGAGCGAATGCAAAAGAATAAGAAGAAAAGCGCAAGGGTGCGTATACTGCGCTAGATGGTAAGGACACTATGTACGCCGCATTCTCAAAACGTACGTACTCTTGTAAATCCAATTGTTATATTGAAAGGACTAAGGAGCTATCATGTTTAGAGGCTGTTCGGCAGGCTGCAGCTGCAGCTACGGCTGTAGAAAAATAACTGCGAACACTGTAGCTGCTGCAGAAACACTATAGCGGCTGCAGAAGAAATAACTGAAACACTGTAGCTGCTGCAAAGCAACCAGACGAACAAGCTGTATTAATTGCCACGATTCACATATTTTTTTTTAGAGAACTGGAGGGGCAAGCCCCTACAAATTATATATTGATAAATATAAAATAATGTCTTACAGGAAAATAGGAAAAAAAGAAGCAAAAGGAAAACTCACTAGAAAGCTAACAAGAACAAAAGTAAAGCTATTGCAGATTTTGTTGCTTTGTCCAGGCTTCAATCCAGTCCTGAAGTCTTTGCTTGTGTCTGTTTTTAGCTCTGATCTGGACCAGTCTCATTTCCTTGAGAAAGTATTTTTGCAGTGTTGCACCGTGGGGTCGATTCACAGCTTTGAGAGTACAATAGTCAAACTGAAATAGTCAGCAAAGGACAATGAAGTAAACTACAGGAAACACCGATAGCAGGATAGGCTGATCGAAACAACAAAACTATATTTCGAAAAAATATGTATAAGAAGCACTGCCATATTTTCTCGACATGCCAAAAAATAAGAATCAAAAAGATTTTGGAGCAATAGAATCTTAATCCTTGAATTCTCCATGCAGTGAAGTCCCTCTCGTTTCAACACCGCAAGCAGCATCTATCCATCGGCAGCAGTCACATGCCCTGCACGGATGTAGTTTGCAATGTTCTTCTGTTCTCTTTCAACCGCTCAAGTGCAACCAAAGAAAATTAAACACGGTGCCTACGACAGAAAGAGGCAGGCGGCGGCGGCTCCAAAGAAAATTCGCCGGCCCCCTCGCATCCGGCGGCCTCGCCGTTGGCATATATCATCCGCTTTGTTCGCTCGTAGGTTTAGATAGAGTTAGGTTTTTCCGTGGTGGTCGTTATTTGCAGCGGTTATGGTGGTTGTTAGGGTTAGGGTTTTTCTAGTGGTTCGGTCCAAGAAGACGGCGACGGCTGTGCTGCGTCATCAACTTCGTCGGCATAGAGCACTGGAGAACGAGGCGTTTCGACGGTGGTGGCGAGTCGAAGGCGTCATCATCGATGAAGAATAAGGTACTCCGGTCCTTCCTTTGTCTGGTCATGGTTCTTCTTGGCCATGGTTGTGGGCTAGTAAGAGTTTGGTTTCCGGTTACATCCATCTGGATGTCGCTCGGATTTATGTTTTCCCATAACGGATATGGTGAAGGAGGCGGCGATGAGCTTGGCTACGGGCTCGACGGCGGCAAGTTCATCGTATTTTTATGTAGAATATCGGTCTACCCCTCTTTTGCGAAAGGGTTGGGTTTCAGTTTTCCCCCGTTGAAGCTGAGGGGATGGCGATGGTGGATGGTGAGATGGCCATGTTCGTTCAGGTCGGAGTTTTCTTCCGTGGCATATCTGTCTGGGATGGTGATTCTAGATTGTGAAATTTTTGGCTTTTTTAAGGTTTCTTGTCTCCCATCAATGGAGTTGGTGTTGATTGGGATGTTCTTGTAATCAGGAGATGTAATTTGCTTCAATATTAATGAAATTCCTCTTTTCGCAAAAAAAAAGTGCAACCAATATATAATGCTGCCATCTCACACTAGTGCCCTGCTACTGGTACCATGAAAAACTTACACCACCTCTCATCCAACAGCAAGCTGCAAGCAACGCCAAGGACCAGCATCCTGTACTGTGGAGATAAGAAGAGAACCAGCAGTTAATCTGCGCCTACTAATTCCAACTCCTCTGATTCCCATCGATAGATATATGCGATGCCTCACGTAGTTTAGCTCTCGCTTTCGCGGCCAAAATAATTCAGTGCAACCGGTCACCCCTTGCGACTTCAGGGGTCATGCATCGGTGCGTTAATCTCCCTGATTTCTTTGGCAAGTGAGCTCACATTCTCCGGTCATGATATGGTTGCAAAAGTCTTTGGCAATGCTGAGGCCTTCTTGTGCACTACTTGTCATGACTCATGTCAGCAGTTGCTCCTGCTTGTCGTGCATCGACACGACGGCGTCTGGTCAGGTGGCCATCGACCGGGACTTGGCCGATTCCATCGAGCGGTGCCGATGCCAAAGGCACGCCGGCGTCGCTGTTTGCAAGAGCCATTTGTGCCAATCCGCCATCTATTATTGCGGTACTTGAGATGGAATTCAGAACTCTTATCCCCTTTCCCGCGAAATGCGAATGCGATCGGAGCAGCTCGACCTCCTCTGCTCCTTGCTACAGAGTAATGCAGAATATATGCACGTCTTTCCAGCGATTAATGGATCGATCAACTTGAGCTGACGAAGCCACTCCACGCGGTCGCGGTCGACAACGCCGCTGCTGGTCTGGAAGGCGAGAACACTAAGCCTATGGTCCAGAACAGCATCCGCATAGATTCGACGTCGATCTACGCGCACGGAACCCCACGCGCGCGTACATTCTCCCAGTGCAGGCTTCGTTTCACGGCCGCCCTTTCCGATGAGCGGACAGACTCAAGAAAATATTTCCAGCGACTGCGATGTCAGAGGAGCAGAGCGAACGATGCATGCGCAGCAGGGGCTTGTTTCGACTTCGGAATTCGGATTCTACCCCTGGCCGGAACTAGCGAAGGTTTGGTGGAATTAAAAGGTCGAGGGACTTTGGGGCACGACCAAAATATTGGTTTGCATGAGTTTATTAAGATTAGACCAAAATATTGGTTGCATGATATTAATTTATTTTTGCTGATCTGGTTTTGATATATAAATAGCTTTGGAAATATAATCATTATTAAGCGGCTTAAGCCAACACATGGAACCAATAAGAAGCTGCAATCTAGAAGAAAAAAAAAACACTATATTTTCGGCACTTTTGGTCTTGTCGCACATTGAGGTGCCAGGTTGCAAGTTAACTATTGGCATGTGTTCGCGCAAAAATAAAAAGTACACGTGCTATTTATTTGGTTTCACCCAAGTGGCATCCAACATCTCACGGCACCTAAAATATTTGACAAGGGAAATCTTGACTGTCATCAAACATATTTTGGTATCAGTCTTTGAAAGTCTGGCATGCAAAGGCCACGCTACCTTACAGGCTCCAGAAGTCCATGGACTGAAAACTGACGAAAAGAAGATAGGGAAATTATGGAACGAGATCGGACTTCATCTGTATATTTATTGTATTATTAATGCTATGTGCTTGGATTTCTTTTGTTTAATACTTTCTGTTTCAACTGCCCCGGTTGTTGGATGTAAACGGGGAATCTATACATATTCTTTGTGTAATTTACAAAAGTAGAATCATAGTCCTAGTGTCAATGTTTGACGTTCTCTTTAGCTAAAGGAAATATTGCAACATGTATATTCTATTCTTCATCATTTCGATGAGTGTATACATTCCCTCTACATGGCTGCATATCTATAGATATTCAATCCTGTATAAATAGGGATACCCTACGCTTTCGGGCTTCGGAGGTCATGGAATGTAACAGGCTTATTGAGAAGGATATAAGGAAGAAGTATATGCATAGTGGAAAACTCAATATGGAATTGTTTGCCAATATTATTTACATGTCTAAGCATATGTGAGGGGTCGGCTTGGGTAGCTCCCGTCTTAAATTGTAACGCTAAGCCATTTATCAACTTGAACCTCACCACACCTCACCCTACCTTACTTACAGCGCTCTCTAGCTCTCCATCACAGAACCATTTCAGTATTTCACTCTAGCCCTTCGATCCACGGCTACTTTCCAACCCCTGTGTTCCGTGATTGCATTTTTATTGTAAAAGTGATGTGTCTTGGGAATACTCTTTGTAACTTCTGGATGTTTCCTAAGAGACATGGTTTATCATTATATGAGTTAAGAGAAATAAGTATGAGTAAAATAGGAAGAGTGATATGTGATCATGCTTTGAGTAGTGACTACAATATATTATTTTCTTTACATAATTGTGTAATACTAGTACTTATGGATACATCTGTTGCTCACGGTAGTCTCCAAATATGTGTGTGTTTTTTAGTCATTTGTATAGAGTCCAATATTTCGAATACGAAGAGTCCAAAGAGCTTGTGACTAATTTTTCCTCATTTGGATTCCGATCATAGCTACTTGATTTGCGACAACACATAGCAACCACCAATTAGAAGAACCAAATTACTTATTAAACATTTGCATCTACCCTAAGCTAATTAATTTTAGAGACCACTAAATAATTCCTTGGTTTTCTTGAAAATTCTACAAATCTCTTCCAGTATTAGTATCTTGCTTATTATGATATTGTACAATGCATTTTCCAGCTAAGCTAATTGTCTCCAAATGAGAACTAAATAAATTACAACAATTGTTTAAAATAAATCAAAGAGTAGCATTTTCTATATGAGATACTTGTGTATTACTCCTCGAAAGTTTTAGTATGTTTCTTTTACCAGTTCAGTCGTACAACAAGTTGACACAATATGGCACATAGAATATAACTTTCACCTGACTACAACTGAACAAGACAATTTTGGGATCCATTGCCGTGTAATTAAATATGATTCAACGTGATGGTTTGGTTTTAGATCTTTCACCAATTTGACACCTATATATTTTTCTACTGTCCAGATAATAGGATTGTATGAGATACAAATACTTTCCTTTCGTGACATGAATGGCAAAAAAGTAGTTTTGAACAAGGCATGTTTCTATCTGCACAGACATAGGCCATATCTGCGTAGATACACATACACTCTCCGGCCAAGTGCAGGACGGCTTGGCTCCGTATCTAGAATAGGGTGAGGAGCATACCACACAACACCCAATCTCTCTCTAAAGGAATTTTGAAAAGGCAGAGTGCGAAACTTCTGTACTCTACACTTCTACAGGCAGTCCGTGTGGATTGGAATCTCGCCAAAAGAAGATGGAGAAGTTAATTGCCAGGTTATGGTGGGATTGGACCTTAGGTCGTCTTGTCTGACTAAAATTATGCTCGGAGATTCTTCACGGATCCTTCCTTCTCTTGCTATCATCACATCGCCGTTGCTATATTAACAAACTTTGGATGTAATGCGGAGCCCGCACATTATCTTGATCACTATATAAAGCAGAGGCAGAGGTCCTCCGGTCAGACTGCTAGTGCCAGGGGTTGGCGGCAAAAGTTGCCTTTAAATTCCATGAGGCCGGGTGAGGGTTGTTCATGCCACGTCGCGTCACAGGAGATCCTCTTGGGCTGACACCAGAGCAGAGCAAAATCTTACGATCCCTTTCGCTTTCCCTCGCCTTTCCGGCTTTCTCCCGGTCGCGAGGAACGCTCCTGCCAGCCGCCGAGCAAAGCTCTCGCGTGATCGGCATGCATGTGTAACCCAATAGGAAGGGAAAAACTCACGGCGCTACTGCTTTTAAGTTATCGATGCTTTTCCTGTGGCGGGCGAGCACAAAAGCGGGGAACACGACAGCACGCGCGATTTGGACCGAGCAGCGTCGGCTCAGGTTATCAGCAACGATGCATCGACGTGGCTTCCGAGCTCTCGGCGAGCGGGCGTGTGGTCGAGGCGCTTGGAAAACCGGCGCCTCCGTCAGGTCGCCGTCGTTCGTGCCGGGCCGGGCCTGGCTGCTTCGCGATCGCCCTTATCTTGGAGCACTCATGCGTCTACGTTCGGTCCGATTCATGCGAGCTACGCCGACGCGGGTGACCGATCGGATTGGGGTCCCTCGGAGATACAGAGATAGAGATGCAGATTCTGTCTTCCACCCACACCTGAATCGCCATGCTTGTCATGGGGCCTGTTCCTGATCATTCCTGGGAGGCTGGCTGCGGTTGGTCACCAGCGGCTCTCCAGTAACGTATGTACAGTGAAAGCTTGTTAAAAAGAAGCAGAGCTTTGTGCAGCGAGTCACGTTGACGTATCAGGCCACAAAACCAAAGCGATACGTAGATAGTGTTTCTTGAAATGATTCTCCAAAACCTTAACCGTCCTTTTTGCAAGCGGAGGTGATCAATGAACGGAATTCAGGAACAGGATGCCTTGGGCCAATTGTTTTTTGTTCTGTTTGCCTCTGGCGGCGTCGGCAATACTAGTTTCACTGTGAGCCATCCTTTTTCGTTGGGAACTCGGGGTGTTCCGTTTAGTATTCCTTCACTGAACAACTGTGCAGATGCTTCCTTTGCTAGTTGTGGGAATATTGAATGCTCGAATATTCGGTGACAGGAAGTGCAATTTTTAGGCTCTTTGTATCGACCTTGGGTGTTAAATTTGGTTGAAGTCCTGAAATTCTAGTTCAATTTTAATCTTTGAACCAAGTACAAAGAGTTGCAATAAAATGTCCTTCTAAATAGCTCCTCTTAGTTTTTTTTTCTACTCAAACTCCAGCAACAGGAGGTTTTCATTGCCTTTTGAAGTGCAGAGGAAATTATTCAAATCCCATTTACTCGTTGTTTCAAAATAGCAGTCCGTAGACATAAGAAATTTTCACAGCGACATCCATTTTGCGCACTCGCATTATTGTTTCAAAACTTTAAAAAAAAAACAGGAATCCTGTGTTTTAGTTCGATCATGCCCCCAAATGGTTCTACAGAAGCAGTGGATGTTGAAATAAAAATAAGGCCATGATTAATAATGCAATATTTCCATTATCTAAAAGAAGTTGAAAATACACAAATTCGTTCTTTTTCACTAACCTTTCCAGTTAACATCATAAACAATGGAAATTAGGACACGGTACATCGGCGACGCAAGCTACCGCTGGCATCACCAGAACAATTTCAATTTTTTTTTGCCTTTTTACCGTGTGGCAATTAAATAACTAATTTTAGGACTGCACATACTAGTAGGCGCCAATAATCATCTTTCTGTGACGTCTGACCATCAATCAATCTGTGCAAATGTTTCAGACGCAGCCGATCGATCGATCATCAGGAGGTGGTGGCGAACGGTTTGTAGACCTTGAGGTCAGCGATGATCCCGGCGACGGAGCCGGCGGCGGAGGCGATGGTGATGATGAGGCAGCCGAGGCTGAGCAGCTGCAGGCACACCCACCTCGTGCTCCACGCGGGCACCTTCTTCTGCACGATGTACATCTCGACGGGGAAGTAGACGGTGAGCGGCCAGAACCCCAGCGCGCCGAGGAGGCCGACCACATCGTTGAAGAAGGGCAGCAGCATGGACACCACGGTGGTCGCCACAACGAACGCCGACCGCCACGTGAGCCGGAACAGGTTGAGCTTGTAGCAGCTCCGTCCGCCGGAGAGGGAGAGCGGCACGTCGACCTCGCCGGTGACGTACCTCGACTCGGGCCACCTCTGCTGCGCCCACTTCTCGACGAAGGCGAACAGCGGCTGGCAGTAGACCTGGTACGCGCCGACGAGGTGCACGACGATGGCGGCGTTGGCGACGTCGAGGAGCCAGAAGGGCTCGTAGAACCCGAACCCGGTGAGGAGGTTCCCGGGCGCCGCGTCGCCGAACGCCGCGTACCCCGCGCACCCGCACAGCATGTAGAAGAGCGTGGTGACGGCGACGCTGACCACGGTGGCGCGGCGCATGACGCGGGACTCAGCGAGTAGGAGTAGGCGAAGGCGATGTCGCCGAACGCCTGCAGGCTGCGCCACACCTTGTCCATGGGTGTCACCGCGCCGACGCTGATGCCCGTGAGGCTGCCCTTGGCTCCCTTGTTGGCGACCACCTGGACGACGCCCAGGCCCAGGCCGATGGTGGAGTAGGTGAAGGACATGACGGCGGCCAGGATGGAGAGCCACGAGATCTGGTCGAAGTCCGGGATCTGCGAGAAGAAGATCTCCGCCACGCCGAAGATGATCATGTACGGCACGCTCGAGATGTTGCACGGGTCGCCGTGCCCCTCCTTGTGGAAGCAGTTGGCGCGCTTGATCGCCCTGCGCAGAAAAGACGCGCGGTTAGGATGAGTGATCTCGATCGGGAACATTTAGTATTTGCCAAGAAGCTGCTTGCTACTCACAGCATGCTGATGGATGCGGCGATGGTGTAGCCGATAGCCACGCCGACGATGTTGGCGTACTGCAGGAACCCGCATATCTGGACCTTGATTCCACCTGCTCGATCGACGAAAACAGAGTCAGCTCTGCAACCGCAAACAGCCAAGAATAGTTTGCAACGGTGCATGGGCATGGAAGGCGTACTTAGGTTGGCGTTGACGGCGTCCATGTAGGTGTAGTTGCGCTTGCCGGTCATCTCGTCGCCGGAGCGGTAGCAGTCGGCGAGCAGCGCCGACGTGTAGTAGGTGACGAAGGAGAAGAGCAGCATCACGGTGGGGCCGGCCACCCAGCCCAGCTGCGCGATGGCCCACGCCAGCGACAGCACCCCGGACCCGATCACCGCCGTGATAATGTGCGCGCTCGCCGTCCACATCGTCCCTTCACAACAGAACAGAGCACGTACGCATCGTCAGTTTCCGGCGACTGATCAAGCTAAACGTTCTAGAGAATCGAGGGAGCTCGATCATTACCGGTGCGCTTGAGCCGGCCGTCGTCGTCGTAGCACTTGGAGGCCGCCGTGTGGCCGAGCTCCACGGAGGACACCTCCATGGCCGCAGCCGGGTAGCAGTGCTTGCCAGCACCGTTCGCCGCCATTTCTGCACCGGTCATAACAAACACTCTACAAGTGAGACTGCAGCTCGAGCACACAGCTCAGTAATATGGGTACTGGCTAGCAGACAGAAGTTCCTGATGTTCTAGGTGGAGTGCCCAGCACCGTGTGACTTACTACGTCGGAATTTATACAGCCGCAGGTCGACGAGACAAGCTAGTAAACTGATGAGCGAGACACGGAATTTGGCGGGAAGACTCGGTTTGGAATTCAAAGGCGGGCTATGACTCGAGCACTCGCTCAGCCCGCCACTCCACTAGCTCTCAGCTGCTCGCGGTTGGCTACTGAATTGTGAGTGGTAGTGTGAGTGAGAAGGGAGAGTGGAGGCGGCAATTTATAGGCCGCGCTTGCCACGAAGGTGGTGGGTGGCTGTCTGTGTTGGCGCCGGTAGTGAAGAATATTACACGGGCGCATGGGTTCTTCACGCTTAGCTTGTTGCTGGCTAATTTTGGGGTGAAATGGATGTCTGAGGCAGTGGATAATAATGCGTGTCGCTTAGTGCTATTATGCGAAGAATATATAATATCTCGTCCACTTGATTATCTTGGTGTGTAGACGTACAAGCTCTTGGTGTATGTAGAATATATCATATCTTGATATTTCTGTGTCTTTGCGTGCACTAACAGCCAATAAATTTGCCTGAACATCATTAAAAGTGAAGGATAATGCAATTTCATAACATGGTTATATCGAAATGCTTTAAGCCAAATTATTGTCTTGGGATCTACTGATATTTTACAAACCTGTTTAATTCGAAAAATGATGAGAACCGACCAACTATTCCACAGAGGAAGTTAGACGGCGGGAAGACTTCACAGGCGTAAAGCAAAAGCACTACACAAACATATGGAGCTCAAGGTTTGGCTTTTCAGAAGAGGTGTTGGGCCATCAAACACAAGACAATGATTCAGTGGCTCAAAATGAAACGTGGTTGAAACATAATGGTCGGACCAAAGGCCGTCCTATACATGCACGATATGCCAACTTGCATATCAGAATCTCACTCTTTGTTTCACTAGTAAAGGGAAAAGCTACTCTAGTAGACGTTTGGATCTCCATCGGTCAATGAAAACAGGGTGAGTACCTAACCAACAGTACGGGATCCTACTACTATTTCACATGCTGCCCCGTACAAGATTATCAGAGATCTCGCTGGGGACAGTGTCCACTGACTAACACAAGCTAAGGGCATCAAAATCTTGTAAGAAGACGCGTCGCACCAGAGATCGGATAAGATTGCAACAGTGCACTACTATCACATGCCATGCACACAACACATTTTCATCGAGGCAATATATTACCTCTGCAAAGTCTCCTCTGCTACCTCTGTTCTCCTACTGTGAGAAGCTTGAAGATGATCTAGAAGAGAGAAATGCTGAAGAGCTGCAAGGTTAATGGTGCTAGATATGGGGTGAACCAATCTTGGTGTGGTTGTTTCATGTATGCAGACTAACAAGGCTTTTATAGGGCCATGGTGGCCTGTTAATCAATGTCTTAGTGCCAGGGGTTTGTACACACATGCATGTAGGGATCGGTGAAGGGAAGGTCCTCAGGCGTTTGTGCCCCACGGGTTCTCGACCACCCTTTTGCTCCCTGGAATAAGTTCGGTGCTAATCTCGTCCGTGAGATTTAATAAGTTGAGCACCCACTTGTATCGTACATGATCTTGTCCAGGTGGATCATTCCCCTTGTATCGCAGCAAACGGAAAGACTTTGTCGCGTTGGTTTTGCACATTTTTGGCGCGTTGAAATTGGCTACTTACTCCTAAGGGCAATTCTTTTTTTTTTTCGTAAAGGACGGCAGCTAGAAGGAGAGAGAGCAAAAGTTCAAAGCTTTGCAACCAGATGTCCAGCATTTTAGAGCCCGAAATGTAGGCCATATTTTGTCGGGAGAACAATAGAAAAAGAAAGAGCGGTTCTCAAACTGGGGAAAACAAATAACTAAGGGAAAATAATAATTTAGGTTTGAACAAAAAACTAAGGGAGTATTTATTTAAGTGATGGAGCCGGCGCCAACAAACTTGCTTGTACCTTTATGTAATTAACTGCCTTTGTGTTTTCATTTATTCGTCCAAGAAAATGGAATTGTATGTGTACACTCATCGGCCATGTTTGGTTTTTGCTCACACTTATGCTACCATGGCAATTTGGGCCTCAAATTGTGGCTTCCCATGATTTGATATCGAATGATTGGCAAATAATGCACGCGTCTCCGATACATACCTCGGTGTAGATGCTTATGCTCATGCATGTGTCTCTGAACGTACGCACACATACCTCATATCTAGCAGTCAGGGGATGATCCAGCGCGTGCGCCGGGGGGGAGGGGGGCACACTCCCCTTGGAGCTCCATGGAAATGAAGAGGGGAGAGGGGGGCTCATTCTGCCCCTGTAGGCGTCGTACTGGTTCCGCCACCGCTAATTAACAATGCTGTTCAAAATGATGATTACCTTAGTTTCATTTGTAATTTGTTATGCTAAACTGCTATCTTGTACTGTATCTATCGATGCATGATTTCATTCGAAATGATCACAGGTATGATTCCATTTTTTATTGCTCAATTTAGTTTACCTAGTAACATATACAGGGAATTTATCGAGCTCCAAGTGCACGAAGACAAGATCTCATATGATTATTGTGTTCCAGATAATAGCAGAGTTGTATGCATGGTTGGGGTAAGATGTGGGCCCAAGGTTTGGTTTTACATGCCTCCATCAAAGCGCAACTGACTTTGGCGGCACATCTTAGAGCATCATCCAAATAAAATTTGCCTCAAAAACATGTTTTTGAGAGCAACCAAAAAATTATGAGGGGCAATTTTTCTTCCTCCTCCAACAGCCCCCTCCTAAAAGTGGATCAAAACATTTTTAATTAGGCCACATTAACATTTGAGGTCACAAAAATATTAATTTTATTGGAAAAGGAAGGAATGGAAGTCCCAATTCTTCTCATGTTTGTAGCTACAAATAAGAGAAATTTAGAGGCTATGAAGAAAAAACAGCGAGTGGTTTTGGAATCCTGTTAGAGATGGTTTTAATTCCAATATTTTAATTTAAAAGAGGTTTATGGGCCTCTTTTGGAAATGCTCTTACTCTGGAACTCTTCTCGAACACACCCCAACCAAAACCCAAGGCAGTGATTGAGCATTGTTGTATCCATCAAAATAGCCACCGCACATTGGCAAAAAGAAAATGTTGTTGGGCCTCAAATTGTGGCTTCCCATGATTTGATATCGAATGATTGGCAAATAATGCACGCGTCTCCGATACATACCTCGGTGTAGATGCTTATGCTCATGCATGTGTCTCTGAACGTACGCACACATACCTCATATCTAGCAGTCAGGGGATGATCCAGCGCGTGCGCCGGGGGGGAGGGGGGCACACTCCCCTTGGAGCTCCATGGAAATGAAGAGGGGAGAGGGGGGCTCATTCTGCCCCTGTAGGCGTCGTACTGGTTCCGCCACCGCTAATTAACAATGCTGTTCAAAATGATGATTACCTTAGTTTCATTTGTAATTTGTTATGCTAAACTGCTATCTTGTACTGTATCTATCGATGCATGATTTCATTCGAAATGATCACAGGTATGATTCCATTTTTTATTGCTCAATTTAGTTTACCTAGTAACATATACAGGGAATTTATCGAGCTCCAAGTGCACGAAGACAAGATCTCATATGATTATTGTGTTCCAGATAATAGCAGAGTTGTATGCATGGTTGGGGTAAGATGTGGGCCCAAGGTTTGGTTTTACATGCCTCCATCAAAGCGCAACTGACTTTGGCGGCACATCTTAGAGCATCATCCAAATAAAATTTGCCTCAAAAACATGTTTTTGAGAGCAACCAAAAAATTATGAGGGGCAATTTTTCTTCCTCCTCCAACAGCCCCCTCCTAAAAGTGGATCAAAACATTTTTAATTAGGCCACATTAACATTTGAGGTCACAAAAATATTAATTTTATTGGAAAAGGAAGGAATGGAAGTCCCAATTCTTCTCATGTTTGTAGCTACAAATAAGAGAAATTTAGAGGCTATGAAGAAAAAACAGCGAGTGGTTTTGGAATCCTGTTAGAGATGGTTTTAATTCCAATATTTTAATTTAAAAGAGGTTTATGGGCCTCTTTTGGAAATGCTCTTACTCTGGAACTCTTCTCGAACACACCCCAACCAAAACCCAAGGCAGTGATTGAGCATTGTTGTATCCATCAAAATAGCCACCGCACATTGGCAAAAAGAAAATGTTGATGTTCCAAGTTAAAAGGTTGTTCAAGCCTTTAAGTCAAACAATTATTCCTTTTCCTCTTCGCCTCAAAGGCTTCTCCAAATTCTTCGTCAAAAGTTTGAATTCTTTCATGACAGAAATGTTCTCAAGTTGATTTTTTTTGGTTAAAATATGGACATGTTGTTTGATTTTGAATTAAAATTAAGCACGGTTGGTTTCTAGGTTGAAGCAACGCTGTTTTGTTAGAAAGCTAACTGTTGGCATTTTGATGCTTTTTGAAGAGGAATTTTGATACTAGGCTAACTGGCGGCACATCTTTGCTATATTATAGGCATAATTAATTTTTATGGTGGGCTCGGTCGAAAACAATAAGATGAATTGATCTCATAATGGTGGCATAAAAAATTAGAATATACTATTGTCCTGTTCAAATCAATCGAATAGATACATTGTATGCAAATGAGCTAAAAATATAGTCAGCCTAGTATTTTGAGATATTTTATTGCAGCAACAAATTTGGATATACTACTATTATCCTATTCGAATCTGTTAGACAGTGGAATATATGTAGTGTGCCCTCACAAAAAAAAGAATATATGTAGTGTGGACCAGAATCTTGATCACCTAGCAATTTATGATCTTTTGTTAGACATCAGTACACATCATCTTCAAACACAACCAAAAGGGAGTTGATAAAAAATAATACAATACTTGCATAAAAGGTGCGCGCGGACAACGTTTCATCAATGTTTTGCGTTCGTGCCTACATCAGCGTAGCTTACACACAGCGATAATCATGGTAGTACCAAAAACAATTCCTCCTTTACTTACTTATCAGTGTTATCGCCTTTTAAGGTTATTATAGTGGCTCACTTTTCATTAGATTACTCCAAATGATGAACTATAGTAATGCCTCGCGTTTGACCCTCCCAAAATGCAAGGATGAGAGAGAAGAAAAGCAGCGGTAGCAAGACCACATTCCTTCCTGACCAAAGGATCATCCGACCTTTTCAAATCTTAGTCCGAACATCATTTTTTTTTTGTACACGAGTGGGAGATTAACAACTAATATGCAGCCCATATATGCTTGATCGAGTACCAGTACCGGATTCGATAGAGTAGTACTTGAGTAGCAAGTGCCTACGTGGATGGACAAGGAGCGGTCGATGCTGTCGGCTTACCTCTCTGCGTCATACTACGGGCCACCGGAGCCTTTTGAAATGAAATCAAAGTAACAAATTATTGGAGTAGTAAGCTAGGCTGCAGCTGATACATTGTTTCGATTTGGAAAGGTCGCCGCCACCAGGCTCCGCATGCACGTGCTTAGCACGATCCACCAAAAGTTTGTGCATAGCTAGACACTACAGCCTACAGGTATGCGGCGCCTCAATTCTTAACGGTTTGCAGCACTGCTGGTGGCCTAAATTCCCCATTAGCTGTTCATCGCAAAGAAACAAAAGGCATGCCGCTTGGGCGTGAGCAGGCAGCGCCGCGCGCGCAGCGGCTCTCCTCATGTTACCGTGGTTTGATGTTGATCAAGCAACAAGCGAAGCAGTGAGAGCCTCTCTGCCTAAATTAAATTCCCTCATTTGAACTACACATTTTGGCGGATTGTTACCGTGATTGGAGCGCAGCACGCGCAGAGAAAGAAGTCGAGATCTGTTCGAGCAGACCTCAGGAGCGAGCGTCGCGCACGTACGTATAGTACTCTGGGCACGGAGCCGGTAGACGAGCAGGCTAGCTAATTGGCACGTGGTCCGGATCTTGTCGATCGCCCCGCATGTGTTGCCCACAGCAAGTCCGATCGGCCCGATCAGCCGCCACGCGCCGCTCATACGCAGACGGCACTTTTTGTTCGCCGTACGAAAAGCAACGGCTCCGGCCGGCTGCCCCGCGGCCTCTAACTTTTTGTCCTCGCCGATGTGCTGTCACACCTGTTTTGTAAAGGCAAAACAGATTCCCGCTTGTGTGCCAGGATCAAGTTCCACACAAGCAGTGACTTCATAAATGGTAAACAAAGTACATTCATATCCGAATTATTACAAGTATCGTTATTACAAAAGGACCCTTGGGTCTAAGAGAAAATTACAATCATTGCAGCGGAAGGTAAATAGATAGCGAAGGCGCCCAAGACTCCACAGGCAATCGACCGGTGAACCGCACGCCTAGTACTCCGCTCCATCGTCCTGAGGATACTC
>LAPY01000085.1:0-10712 GCA_000970635.1 Eragrostis tef | reverse complement strand
GGCCGCGAGGTGCTCGTCGACGGCGAGTGGCGGCCCGTGCGGCCCAAGCCGGGAGCCATCGTCGTCAACATCGGGGACACATTCACGGTACGTGTTCTTGACGTACGCACTCCCACGCTGGTCCCAACGCTGTTCTTGCCGCGCCCGTCTGTTCCATTTCCTTAAAGCCAATGCAATGCATGAACGGCCCGTAACGGCACTACTTTCCTTCTGCTCATCCGGGTCGGGTCACTTCTACCTAGCTATCCGGTACTACTACTCCAGATCTCAAATGGATAGATAGGTTTTTAATAATTCACCCAATTAAATATTAATAGTTCATGCAAAAGTCTTATGGCATACAAGCAAGAATGCAATTAGTCGACACAAACAAGATTTTTTTTCAAATATGTGTATTTTTCAATCGTGTTTGCAGACGAAAATATTTAAAGCGTATAAATGCCAAACCTTTCACGCACTGAATTTGTGGCGACGTCCATATACAACTAATACAAAAAGAACCGAGTGATGTCAAACGTGATGTATGAAAGTTATGAAGTCTTTAACATTTGTGGACGTTATGCATGAGAAGTTTACATAGACCACGATCACTTTTCATTACTTCTTGTACTAGTCAACCTTAGCAATCCCGGGATTAATTCCATCTAATTGTGCTTACCTAGCGATCTAGCAGCATTTCTTTTCTCAAATTTAATCTAAGCATCGTCAACCAAAAGAAAAAAACGTAAGAGAATAACACCTCGGAGTTAACAAGATGCGTTTGCTATCAGCTTTGTAAGAACTTATAGATCTAGGTTTTGTTCACCATCATAATATATTGTCCAAACTATTAATGTTCTTTGGTAGCCTAACATTAAAGCTCAAGATTCAAGAGTTGCTCTCGGCTAGAATTTGCAAGAGTTGGTACTTTTCATTGGCTTGAAGAGAATATCTGAGCTGGCTGGTTGCCAACCCTGGCGCGCCTTGGCCTTATGAATCACTGACGGGTCTCAGCTGGAAAATAACATAGTAGTTGTCAACTCGAAATCTATCAGCCAGATTGCCAACAAATAAACTGAATGCTGGTACATCCAGTTAGCCGTCACGTTTAGATACCGTCTTTGATCGTCCAACAAATAAATTTCAGTATCGGCTCCCTCTCCAGTATCTGCATCACCCGAAAGTTAAATCTCTGAAACCTCTTCGAAGCAAAGCATGCAGGGTGCGGTTACTCGTCTCTTTCGATGGATCCATCGATCCAGATGGAGATTGGAAATGGCTACAGGGTTCTTTCTCTTTTGGCCCTCTTGGACCCTTGTCTGCCTCGGACGGTGCAGCCGAGCTAGCAGGACAGGGACGCAGGCGGTGGTGGCCGGCGGGGCCCGGGCGCACGTGTACAAACGGCGCCGTCGCTTTCCTGGTTCCGGCGCCGGCTGGTATGTGATGATGCTTGTGTGGACGACGAGACGTGATCGACGACGCAGTGCGCGCGTCCCGTCGTCCTAGGTGGCTCGTTTTCGTTTGTCCCCTTCTCGTTTTGGCATTTCCCCACAGTTCCATCCATCCACTTCCCTTTCTCTGTTTTCCGTACGTTGCCGCGCCATGCAGGCCTCGTACCTCTGGAAAGAAGGGAACCTTACTTGCTCGACGACAAACGCGTTGCGTCGTGGCAATGAGATTGTTTTGGCTTTTTAGGTAGTACTGCATATACATGGAGGGGCCGGCGCCGGGGAAACCTTAATTTCTCGACAACAAATTCGTCTGTAACTAGTCAGTACATCTTTAATTTGCTGTGAGTGACACTTTGCTGCAGGCGCTGTCGAACGGGCGGTACAAGAGCTGCCTCCACCGCGCGGTGGTGCACCGGGAGCGGGAGCGCCGGTCGCTGGCCTTCTTCCTCTGCCCGCGCGGCGACCGCGTCGTGCGGCCCCCGCCGCGCCTCGCGCTCGCGCAGCCGCGGCGCTACCCGGACTTCACGTGGGCCGACCTCGCGCGCTTCACGCAGCGCCACTACCGCGCCGACGACCGCACGCTCGACGCCTTCGCGCGCTGGCTCCCAGACGACGACGGCACGTCGACTTCCACCAACGGAGGAGACCCCCAATAAGCTAGAATATGCCAGTAGAAAGTACAATATTATGATCATTGGCCGTCAACCGTGTATATCGGTGCGTATAAGAAAGTTGGCCCGTGCAAGATTTATAAGCACGGCTAGATCGATTGTTTAATAAATGTATTAATATTTATATATACATGCACCTTAATGATTACATCAAAATAAGAGAGAAGGCTAGGCCTATGTGCGTGCGTTCATGCGAGTGAATGTACCTTGGTTTAAAATCTCCAGCTAAACCATTTAGCGGCAGCTTTGAATAACAAGGCTATAGCATGATATAACAGGTTCTTAGCAGGATTTAGCAGCAAAAATGATGTAGTATAATTTATTTTTTGCTATCACCCGTACATGAAAAAATCTTATATATTTTCATAAAAAAAGAGAGAGAAAAAAAGCTTATATTAGGCAGTAGTAGCTAATAACTCCAACGAGTTTCCGAATGAAGATGCTAATTTTTGTCCAACATTATTTTGAGTTTCCTTAGGTAGAAATTTATATCCTGATTCCAACATTATTCTGAAATTTTCCTGTTTTTGGCATGTAGTATTGTCTATTTTCGAGTTTCATATATTCCTTAGCTTAGATATAGCAACGCAAATTGGCCCATTAAAATGAAGGGCCGGCCCAAATAGAAGTCTGGCCTCTGCATTTCTGAAGAGCCACTCTGTGGGATGGGAAGTCCATTCCCTTCGCTTTTCAAGCCGATCGCGACCCGCACAGGTCTAGTTTTCTGCCGTCTGATAACTGAGTGTTCCAGCGCATACCGAAGCTGCCCATGGCTCGCACACGCGAGGGTGAGACGTGGCAGGCGGTCTTTGCTTAGCCCGCGGACGGTCAGAGCTCGAAAGCTCTCGGCGGCGCGCGCACGCACGCCCAGAGACCGCGGCCTTACGGCACGGCACGGCACGGCGCGCCACGACACGTTTCGTCGTGTCCCGCGCTTTAGCGGCGCTAGCTGATCCCGTGGCGAGGGACGACGTGCACGTGCCAATTGACCGGCCTTTTGAAACCGAGCTCTCGTTCGGTGAGTGCGCAACCGTTAGTTCGCGGAGCGCGTTGCGTGCCGGGCAAGTCGACGTACGGGGACGGATAGACTTGCTCGCGTCAGCTGGCTCCGAGGCGCACGCCACGAGAGATCGCCGCGAAACGCCCGTGGTCCGTGGACCTCCCCCTCCCCTGCCTGCACGCGGAACGCCTTGCTGCCGGCGACGCATACTAGGTGTCGTTTTCTTTTTTAACGTCTCCTATTGGATACAGCTGTAGTATCTGTTCATTACCAGCAGGTGTAAGCACGCTGTGCGTATGGTGCAAATCGATAGGCATAAGTTTGCTACAACTACAGGACGTTATTCTCAAGCTAGCTAGATGGTTGTATGTATACTATACTCAAGCTTAATGCTATACTACACCGCTACAATACCGATAGGCATGATATGCATGATTCCCTCGACTACCAATACCGTGCGCGCACGCACGTACGCGGGATCGATCTATCTCTTGCCAAACCAACCAATAGGATTAGGAACCATAAACAAAATTCACTAAACAAAAACTAGTACCCCAAGCCCTGCACCAAATCAATCCTCCCCCCCGCCGCCAGCAGACCTCTTAGCCACTACGGCCTCATCGCCACCGCCCATACTATACTACTCGAAACACGATCCAACGGCCACAAATCACCTCTCGGGCCGACAGTTTCTTCCGGCGGCTCGGCCGAACTGGTCACCAACCAACCGACCCGGTTCGCGCCCGCGGCTCAGAGGCTCAGAACGGCTTGTTCCCCCAGTAGGTGAGGATGTCGTTGAGCAGCGGGTCGCCGGCGCTCCGGCCCGCGGCGGCGGCGCCGAGCATGGAGCCGGCCGGGTTCACGCCGGGCGCCGCGGACGCGAACGTGCGCTCCCACTCGGCGATCTTGGGCTGGCTCTGCACCTCCGGCCGCTCCTCCGCCGTGTGCCCGGACCCGCCGCTCGAGTCCTCCGCGTGCGCCCGCGGCATCGAGTCCGACGGCCGCACCTTGCCAGCGCCCGGCCCGCCCGGAGGCAGCAGGGGCGGCTTCTGCTCCGGCGGCGAGCGGGCGTTGTCCGCGTGCTCGCCGTAGCTCGTCTCCTTGCCGTGCTCACCGCCGGCCGGCTTCTCGTGCGCGCCTTTCTTGTTGTAAATCCGGCACAGCACCCAATCATCCAACTGCAAGAACAGAGAAAAAATTGTTAGAGTACTAAAAGATCATTTCGTATCATGACCGTATCACCATATCTATCTACCCATCCTCCAAAAAGGAGAACAATAATTATGCGCGATTTTATTAATGATGAAATCCCAAGGTATTATTGACGCGTCGTTTTCGACCGTATCCGATCGCTGTCCCAGCTCGCAAAGCCAGCGAAATAATTGGCGCCCGAGGGAGATGACGCACGGCGACGGCATCTTCCCCGTTCACACTCGATCGGCCACGACACGAAAAATGGAGGAAAACCATGTGATCCATACCATACGTGACGATTAAAAAAAAAAATGTCCGTATCTGTACCTTTTGATACGGCAGTGACTAGCTAGTGACAGCGCTATGACAGAGGATATATTGAACAAAAGAGACAGAGAGAAGAAATTTTATGCACAGAGATAATTCGGGGTGGACGAAGGTCTCTTGGTCGGAAGAACGTACATACCCTGAGGCTGTTGTTGCCCTTGTTCTTGCGCGCGGATCGGTCGACGTCGGCGAGGCGGTACTCGTGCATGATCCAGTTGGTCTTGTCGCCCTTGGGCGCCTTCCCGGCGTAGAAGACGAGCGCCTTCTTGATGGCCAGCGTCCTGGGCGAGCCCACCGGCTTGTCGGCGCCGGTGGCCTTCCAGTACCCCGAACGTGCGGTCGCGCGGGGAGAAGAAGTACCATTCCTTCTCGCCGTACAGCGCCATTCCTACCATCACATATACAGTACGCACAAAACAAATACGGAATCATTTACTGCCACTGTACAGTAGACACAGCTGTACGTATCGTATGGAATCGGAGGTGTACTATACGGTAGTACTTACTTGGGAGCTGCCAGGGGTCGTACTTGTAGAGGTCGATCTCGGCGATGATGGGCACGGAGATGGGAAGGCCGGCGCACCGCCGGCAGAGGTAGTGCATCACCAGCTCCTCGTCCGTCGGGTGGAACCGGAACCCCGGCGGCATCTGCAGCTCCCGGGCCTGCTCCTGCGCTTGCGCCGCTCCTCGGCCGCCTCTGCCGCTCATCTCGATCCCCACCTTCTTCTTCTCCTCCGTCCGGTGGCTAGCTTGGTCCTTCCTCCCGATACGATACGTATCTTTCCCAGTCCTGCGAGAGGCGGCGAGGCTTGAACCCGTGCGCCGCGCGGCACGCGGGTCATATATAGCGCCCGGTGCTCTCGACGCGTGCGGCCGGGCCACTGGGGCCGTTGACGGGGACACGTGTACGGCATCGGACGGCGGTGGCTTCAGTCATCGCTGACGCCAGGGTGATTGGACGGGGGCGCGGCCACGAGCGGCGAGGCGGCACGGTTCCGTTTTGAGCTGGGAAACGCGGCCGTGCGGCCAACGTGCGTCCGTCCATAAGGTGACACGTGTACTTAGAGGCCAAAACGGAAAGTGTGGGCCGGTGAGGCTAGAATGTACTCACAGATCGACGAACTGCGGTTTTGGCAGTTACTAAGAGAGCCTCGTGATTATGTTGAGTGAATAATTTTAGTACTCTTTTTTTTTCCTAAAATATATGCAGTTTGATTATTTTTTGAGTTTCTAGACTCATAGCACCTTTTATGAATTTAAACATACACTTGTTCAGATTTATACCATTTTCTATGAACCTATTACAAAGCCAAAACTACATATTTTCTGAGTATTCAATTTTACATGGCGCAACTTTTCATGATGGTCAATCTAAGTGACAAATGTCATCTATAAGATATTCTTCTTATCTTCTCGGAGTTAAGAGACTTGAGTTCGGAGTATTACCTTTTTTGTGTCAGTGATGAAAGATTGGGCTACAATTTAAAAGGCATTAAACTCCTTACCAAAAGCTTAATGTAAATCTACGACATTGACATCTATGTGTTCTTATGATGGTAGACCGTGTGATTTTTTGTAAGGGGGGGGGGGGGAGGCGTGTGCCCTAAAGATTTTCTTTTTCTTATATATCATTGCTGTCTTTGAACACATATATAGGCCACAATGTGAAATATGTGGCCTCCTCTATCATTGACATCATCTAATACGACATTATACATCTAATTTTATTAGCTTATATTGATTTTCTGTGTATCATGTCTCTTGTATAATTTTTAAAAATGAAATGCAATAACATATGAAAATGTGTGACATTTTGAAGGTCAATTCAACTGAACTCAATCACCCATATAAGTGGGGGCATGAAAAGGATAAGGGTAATGTTAGAA
The DNA here is from genome assembly GCA_000970635.1 of Eragrostis tef. Lineage (NCBI taxonomy): Eukaryota > Viridiplantae > Streptophyta > Magnoliopsida > Poales > Poaceae > Eragrostis > Eragrostis tef. The sequence goes on along the minus strand of LAPY01000085.1, from coordinate 4,204 downwards.
ATCAACACAAAATGACCATATTGTGATATTATTCACTTGAATATACCATGGTTATAATCATTTGTTGACATTTGAAAACTTTTTGTCACATCTCCTACAATCTAACTTTATAAGTCAACCCAAATATGTCGCCCACATAATGTTGGGGTTACTGTGAAACTAAAACAACAACTTGACCCATCATAATTAAGTCTAAGGAAAATACCTGTGCTTTGACAAATATTCTAGATAAGTTCAAGAACAATATTATGAAATGTATTAACTCAATTATTATTTCGGTAACATAGATTTAGTTTTTTATGAACATTATAATTTAATATGAGTGTAGAAGTACAATGCATATATGATAAGATTCAATAAACAATGAGATTTACATGCTCAATCCTTTTAAGTTTCAAAATAAAGCATAATTTTTATGTCAATTCAACTAAACTCAATACATACAATCCCACACGATAGTGCTATTTGGGCATCATTCTTTTACAACAGAAAAAAACTGTTGTTGGATATCAAACTTGACAAGAAGTTGATGTATATGCCAAGAAATTCACGTAAACTCAAGTTTGGTCAATCATAACATGGTTTCTTTGCATGAATTGTGTTTGCACTTTCTTAAGCGTCACCAGATCATGGCTCCATTTCTTAATTCCTCAAAGCATGCATGTATGCAGCTATTCAGTCATGCACAAAAGTTGTATAGTCCTTGATATATCATTTTTACTTTTGTAAGTGCATATGCACCCCCACATGCAGGTATCCCTGATCCTACATGTTAAAGAAAGATAATGATTTTCCTAAAACCTCTTGTGTCGTTTTTATATAGTTAAATCTTGATTTTTTTATCATATTAAGAGTCAACATTTGCAAATGATGTTCAACACAATTCTACCAGTTTGTTATTGTTCTTAAACAAAATATAATTTAAAATAATTGAATTGTTCTCACTACATGTCAACCCTACATGAGAATGGAGACTAAGGTTAATAGTAGAGGCTTTTGGCATGATTCGGCTTATAATCTCCTCTCGTATGCATATGCATAACTCCATGATCCCAACTAAGTTCATACTGTCTCAGTTTGTGCTTGTAAATCACAGACATTGCTTAAACGTGTATGATACTCATAAGTCGCTTACAGAAAATTGTGTCCACGCCGCGGTGTGAGTGGTGTACGAATATGTTTTAATGACAAAGTGGGTCGATCCACATACAACATCATATAACTAATGTCGGGGGTAGCAAAAAAAAAAACTAAAAGTAACATATTAAAACAGTCCATATTGTAACTCATATGAGATAAGAGAATACTCAAAAACTATGTGGAATATACTAAACAAAATAGGCACAATATTTTAGTAAAATGTTTGGGTAATAACTGTAACTAAATAATATATATTTACCTCGCACCTCAGTCCATATATCCTTGATGCCACAAACTTAAATGTGATAGACATCCAACTCATATAATGTGTTAACTTAATTACTATATCAGTAACAAATTTTTAGTTTTTTTTCATAAACAATATAATTTAATATATTGTACAAATACAGTGAATAGAATGTAACTTTCCATAACAATGACATTCAGATGCACAATCCTTTATTCTAAAATTATTAACAATTTTGTAGGTCAATTCAACTCAACTCAATGCATATAAAACCTCAGACAATGAATTGAAATGACATATTGACCCCATCATAAATGAGCTCGAATACCTTACTAGCTCCATACAAAGATCTTACATTCTCATCTAATTTCATACTATTGCCTAACTATATTTGTTCTTTGTCGCAAAAGATGTTACTTATATGTGTTAACTTACTGATAGAAGAAATTAATTATGTCCACACCATAAAGAAGGGCTCTCGCCGTGGAAATAAGCTTCGAGACACAAAGTGCCGTATCCACAAAGATGCAGTCCACGGCAAATGAGTCCAGACCACCCCGCAGCCACACAGCCCGTCGGGAGATATGCAGCGGCCACGTGACGGAGATGCAGATGCGTACGCGTCCGTGCAGGTAGATATGCCTCCACTAGCTCCAGCTTAGCTTTATCCGACGGGAACTGATCAACGCGACAGGAGATTAGGTTCGCATTACGATCCCAGTTAATCGGTCAAAACGGCGCAACTTTTGCAGCCCCTGGAAAGTGCTTTCGGATCGACACGTAAGGTTGGCATGCTTATCGGGTGCTCTTAGAATCTCATAGCTTTCCAAAGAATTAATACTCTAGTAACAACTCAGACCTTTCTTTTCTTCTCGTTCTGCAAAATAACCACACTTTTATGACAAAAAATTAGGTTGCAGGACCTGCTTTGAGATTCATGGTGCTCGTTTGCACAGATCGATGTATGAGCTGCCTGCATGCTGCGCTATCCGTAGTCCCAGCTAGCTCGTCTGGGCAGTCGCCATGCAAGTACGACTAGCTGCTTCTTTCGAGCTCGACGCGTGCGTGCTTGCGGACGGGGCAGACAGCAACGTGCCGACGGACGGTTAGCTGTCGGAGGCGTACGTGTAACCGATAACTGACGAAAGTACGCGAGATCGCCGTCGACGGGCACCGGCTAATTGGCGCCGTCCGCCGCGTTACGATTGCGAGCGCGTGTCACGTACACATCAACGCACAGCAACTCGCATATCTTCCCGGTTGCCTTTTTCCGGTGAAAGAAACCTGCAGCCACCGGTGCGTAGACTGATACATACGTGGCGAAGATGCTAGGCTAGCAGCTAAACAATTCGTCGCATTATTGTAGGAATATTCAAATTATTCGATCGGGCATCACCTGTGCTGCATTGAGCCAATGATCGACTGGTTCCGGAAGAAAGCATTGTTTAATTATTGCATGTCTAAGTTAGGGACGCGACACGCACGCACGGCAACTTGCAGGCTAATATTAAAGATGATAACGTGGGCTACCAAAAGCAGATGCTGATGATCGACATGCGACTCTAGCTCCAGCCTCCAGGACTAAATTATATCTCTTTAGTGTCTAAAAAACAAACGGTATTCATATATTAATCCGTTACGTGTCATATATCTCTCCACGATACAGTAGAGTGTACACGGGCAGGAATATTGATGAGGAATGGAGAGGTTACTGTTGCAAAGCCAAAGCGTGCAAAATGCTTTCCCTCATTGTTTAATCATTGTTGCTAGTGGCGCGTGACAGGTGAACCGTGAACGTGGATTGTTTCAAGCAGGTACAATATTTCAGCGTCGAGAAAAAAAGAGAAGAAAGCAACACAAGGAAGAAACAGACAAATGAAAGGGAAGAAATAAGGGAAAGCAGACATCCAAGATACGGGGTGACATTGCTCTGACTGGTGCCACAGTAGTGATGAATGACTCGTACCTGCATTCCATATGCATCGTCAACTTTTCTTCCGTTCCAAGTACAAATCCAACTAACTAAATTAAAATAATGTTGTGATGGCTCATTCGATGATACACTGATGCCTGCGCCTGCCACGTACGTGCGCGATCGTATCTAATCTGAATTATTTAGGTTGGACCGCGCATATCAGAGTCGCGGTGTCTCTTAATCGCGCTGCACCACAAGCATGACGCCACGCTGACACTTAATTATATACCTGCAGAATATTACGAGTGTTCCATAAAGTTCCATCTGCACGCATGCTGACCTAAACCACAGCAATCCGACAGACTAATCTGTATACTACAGGGAGGGCTTGCCTTCTTGACGATTCCATTGCTAGTTTATTTATTCATCATGTGCGATTGAAAGGCCATGAATCGGTCTGTGGTTGCTACTTACTACACATGGTGGTCAACTAAATTATTTGATCGAGTCTGTAGGATGATGAGTATATATGCGTAAGGATGTGGTACTGTTCAATTAAATCGAAAGTGACAGATCAGCGATTGGCATATCAAAGTGTTAATCAATTGAAACGAGGAGGGGGATTAAAGGTACCTCTCGCATACACCCGTACAAAGGACAGATTCGGTATGCTTGAATCTTCCATCCTTATAATTCTGGAGGGAGGAGGAAAAGCAACGTGATGAGGCCACGTCACCTCCAAAGTACAAAGTAACATGCGTTGCGGTCTCTCTCGGGAGGTCAGACTCAGTACTGCTCAGCTGTCATGAATGAAATCGAGGATCATTCTGTTTGGTAAAGATGACTAGCAGTCGTTGATGCAGAATTTTTTTTATTTTTAATCGATTTTTTTAATATATTTT
>LAPY01000084.1:347207-358290 GCA_000970635.1 Eragrostis tef | reverse complement strand
ACGCCATTGTGCCCGTCGAACACCTGCCAGCCGTAGATCCATAAACCCCCAAAACAGGCCATCACCCCACCGAACCCGAAAGAGGCTAAAAAGGCAATAAGACAGAAAGGAACCACGAGCCGTACAGCGAAGACGGAGAAAGCGGAGGAAGGGTCGTCCGGGACGCGGAGGCAGTCGGGCTTGACGAGGAAGTAGTCCTCGCCGCGCTTGGCGAAGCCGGCGTGGCCGTAGCGCAGGGTTAGCACGGGAACCACCTTTCCATCTCTTGCGGCGCCCGCCATTGCAGACTCTCGCCGCAGTCCTACCAAAGAAGCACCCTACCAAGAAACCACCGAAACAGCGCCATTTCCTGCTCCAAAAGGCTCGGACCGGGCGCTACGCCGACTAATGCTCCGAGCTGGATCTGGTATGATGCGACGTGCACCAGGATTCGGCGGCAATGGCGACGCAATGCCGACGGCGGCGAGCTGGTATTTGGGGAATTTGGCAAGGAACGGAGGGGGGAGCGGATTTTATTCCGTCGATCAGAGTGAGAAGGCGAAGGGATGCTAACGTGATTTCTTCATAAAAAGAGGGGTTCTCTGCAAAAGTCCCCCGCCAGTATGGTGGTCAATGGTGGTCAGACCAGGAGGCAGTAGGGCTGCCGTGCGCGACCGTGCTCATTAGCTAGTGGTCAATGGTGGTTTACAGCTTTTGGGTTAAGAAAACTGTGTTTACACTGGATTTTGTTGCTGTCGTCTCGTGGCCATCGTGTCAGTATCCATAATCTAAGCAAAATTTTGCCCGCTAAAATGGATAACTTGGACCATGCATGGCATTGGTGTCAGGTACTACGGACCCATGTGCCGCTGATGCAACTTGCAAGTCTGCATGTCCACATGCCATACCCTCCAACAACAAAAAAAAAAGAAAAGACAAAAAAAAAGTCTAGGTGGTATGGTATAATGTCTTTGCAAAGTCTGTTAAGAGGGTGTTCGTTTCATGAGATCTAAAATTTAAAGGGGTCTAAATAAAAGAATCTTACCATTTAAAGAGTATTAAATAAAGTTACAAAACTAACTGCAAAACTCCTGGTCTAATTCGCGAGACGATTCTAATAAGAGTAAGTAAGTCGCGATTAGGCGAAGGTTGCTGTAGCATTACTGTAGCATAACTGTAGCAAAACATAGATTAATTAGACTCATTAGATTCGTCTCGTAAAGATATATCCATCTATAAAAAAGTTGTCATTAGACTTTATTTAATACATTTGTTCAGGGTCCTCTAAAATTTAGTGCTAAAAGAAACGAACGGGGCCTAAGTTGATATAAACATTCTCATGTGACAGTGCCAACCAGCTGTCTGGTTTTATGCACACGTCTCGTTTCTCTAGCTATGTAACCATGTTTTCTTTTCCTCGACATGGGTTGTGTACTCGTGTGATGAGCATGCCTAATGGAAGGTTTCTAAAATTCTTGGCTCAACATGTATAACGGAATACAATTTCGTGAACATTGATATTCAAAGCGGTCTAGGGTCGAGGATTACCTTGGTGCCCATCGATACAGAAGAAGAGAGGGTGGAAGAAGCGGAAGGCCAAAGAAGGTCGCACAACGTAAATGTGAGTTGATGATTATTTAGTTTTTGTGTTCAGCTATACATTTAGGCTGTGAAAGAAAGGGCACTAGCCTGAAAATCTTGTAAATACTATGTGCTGTGAGAGATGACCCCTCCTAAACAACTATCCTAATAACTCAGCGAGTGCTTGATGTTGTCTTAAATTCCCATTTAACAAGCTCTTACCTGAACACATGCTTGGCCCTAACATAGCTTCCTGTTAGATTTATAACCCGGGTCATAAAAACAAAACAAGAAGCTCATCCCTGCCCCTAAAATTCCTCCACTGATTCTGCCGCGCATATGCATCCACAACGTCCTTTGTGCATTTTCAAACGATTACGCTACACGTAGCACGTCTATCGCAATGATTAATTGCTCTGTGTTAAGCTAAGACTGGTAGAGAGAACAATCACTAACCCCTTGACTTATGTTGCTTGATGTAATGATCGCCTTCGATAGCAGACAAGATCATTATTCTGAATACATTGACATACCAACCCTTCACACAAGATTTAAGAAAAATGCAAGGCCTAGCTCATCCGAAAGAAAAAAAAATACTCCTATATACATATGTTTCACACACCAAGAATCGCTTGAGCTAGGCATCCATCCCAGCCCCAGGCGTCCGAAACAATTGGACGCGACCTCTGCGTCAGGCACATTTGCCAGGGCTCCATTCAAACTAGCCCCAAGTACGATGGAGTGGAGTCCACCATTTTTGTTGCAGCTCGTAAGACTTCTTACTCGTCACAGACTTCACGAGTTGGATGCTGCGGGCACCATGAGCTTCTTCTTCTTCTTCTTTTTTGATCGGGCACCATGAGCCTTTTGATTTGCTTGGATACCAGGAGACCGACCCCAAGCATAGACGGAGAGGCCACGTGAACGTCGTCGCAGGATCGCATTGGGCCGCGTCCCCTATGGGCCTGATATCCAGAGACTGAACGGCCCAGCCCAACATTTTATCGTGCCGTGCGCCTCCCGAATTTGGCGCGGCCCAAGTCTCAGAACTCGCATTCAGACCGAGACCTTCGGGAAGCTTCCGCCTTCCGCCATGACCGAGACCATAAAATCCCCTCCACCCGCCCACCCCAAACCCTTCCCCTCCCTCGAGCCGCCGCCATCTAGCCTCCTCCTCCTCGCCTTCGGGAAGCTTCCGCCATGGCCGCGGAGACCGAGACTTTCGCCTTCCAGGCCGAGATCAACCAGCTGCTCTCGCTCATCATCAACACCTTCTACTCCAACAAGGAGATCTTCCTCCGCGAGCTCATCTCCAACTCCTCCGATGTAAGTCTCGTTCCCAGCTCACCCGTGCTCCTTTTTTCGCGGTTCCGGATCTGTGCGACTTGGCCTTGCGTCGTCCGGTAGATCGGCATGTTTAAGTGTTGCTTCGAATCTCGTTGGTGGGTTATGTAGGGTTTTACGCTAGTTCGTTGCAACACATTGGTCAAACAATATTCGTATCAATATGTGCTTGTGTACTCGCACTTGTGGGTCATGGATTTGTTGGATCTCGTTTTGTGTTTTGTTATCACAAAATCCACATGATCCATAGCTACTTTTAAGATTCTGACGAACAAGAAGCATGTCTCTGAATCATGATTAATCTCAGTACTAGACTTCTGCGACATGAATCATGATTAGTCTCAGTATTAGACTTCTGCCCCAAGTAGGTACAAAAAAGATTTGTCTCGGTACATACAGGTTACTTTGTTCGAGCTCAGATGCAGATGCCGTGTTTATTATTTTGTGATTAATTTAGAATAAACTGTATAATCGCAAAAACATAAAAGCATGATTATTCTTCAAAGGTGACACGTAGGCATCCTTATTATTTGAAAACACACGCAGATTGATGCATGCTTATGGTTAATGCTGTACAAATCTAGTTTGTGATCTCATCAATCAGACATAAGGATGCATGATTCCTCCTTACATGATGTTTTTGTGGGTTTTAAAAGGCCTTGGACAAGATTAGGTTTGAGAGCTTGACGGACAAGACCAAGCTGGATGCTCAGCCAGAGCTCCCCCCGCCCCCCCCCAACCCCTCCCCCTCACTCGAGCCGCCGCCATCTCGCCTCCTCCTCGCCTTCGGGAAGCTTCCGCCATGGCCGCGGAGACAGAAACCTTCGCCTTCCAGGCCGAGATCAACCAGCTGCTCTCGCTCATCATCAACACCTTCTACTCCAACAAGGAGATCTTCCTCCGCGAGCTCATCTCCAACTCCTCCGATGTAAGTCTCGTTCCCAGCTCACCCGTGCTCCTTTTTTCGCGGTTCCGGATCTGTGCGACTTGGCCTTGCGTCGTCCGGTAGATCGGCATGTTTAAGTGTTGCTTCGAATCTCGTTGGTGGGTTATGTAGGGTTTTACGCTAGTTCGTTGCAACACATTGGTCAAACAATATTCGTATCAATATGTGCTTGTGTACTCGCACTTGTGGGTCATGGATTTGTTGGATCTCGTTTTGTGTTTTGTTATCACAAAATCCACATGATCCATAGCTACTTTTAAGATTCTGACGAACAAGAAGCATGTCTCTGAATCATGATTAATCTCAGTACTAGACTTCTGCGACATGAATCATGATTAGTCTCAGTATTAGACTTCTGCCCCAAGTAGGTACAAAAAAGATTTGTCTCGGTACATACAGGTTACTTTGTTCGAGCTCAGATGCAGATGCCGTGTTTATTATTTTGTGATTAATTTAGAATAAACTGTATAATCGCAAAAACATAAAAGCATGATTATTCTTCAAAGGTGACACGTAGGCATCCTTATTATTTGAAAACACACGCAGATTGATGCATGCTTATGGTTAATGCTGTACAAATCTAGTTTGTGATCTCATCAATCAGACATAAGGATGCATGATTCCTCCTTACATGATGTTTTTGTGGGTTTTAAAAGGCCTTGGACAAGATTAGGTTTGAGAGCTTGACGGACAAGACCAAGCTGGATGCTCAGCCAGAGCTGTTCATCCATATCGTCCCTGACAAGGCCTCCAACACCCTGACGATCATTGACAGTGGAATTGGTATGACCAAGTCGGACCTGGTGAACAACCTTGGTACCATCGCACGGTCGGGGACAAAGGAGTTTATGGAGGCACTGGCTGCTGGTGCTGATGTGTCTATGATCGGTCAGTTTGGTGTTGGGTTCTACTCTGCCTACCTTGTCGCTGAGAAGGTCGTTGTGACCACCAAGCACAACGATGATGAGCAGTATGTGTGGGAGTCTCAGGCTGGCGGGTCCTTCACTGTCACGCGTGATACATCTGGAGAGCCCCTTGGCAGGGGTACCAAGATGATCCTTCACCTCAAGGATGATCAGGTATAGCAATATAAACCGAGCTGGCTGCATAGTTTTCAATACTGAATGTTGAAGCACTGCTTAGGCTGTGATGCGTGCTTGTTATTTGCTGTCTCTTACTTTTGTTTATTGTACAGCGTAATTGAGTCAATAACACGCAATTGCGTTCAGGCTACATGTCAATATTTTTTATGCTAGTTTCAATTGCAGAGTTGCCTTATGTGTGGATGAAGTTTTGTTATTATGTTTTGTAATATAAATATCTTTTGCTAGCTACAAGTGGGGAGTAGGATTATGGCTGATTGATGCTTTGTTAATTTATGGTAGTAGAAACTAGTCCTAAGTGACTTAGGATCTCCAGTGTACTGATGTGCTGCTCTGAGGCTGGGCATAGTTGATATAATAGGTTAAGTTTTCATTCAGAAATCACATTTTCTTTAGATATGGGCAGCAACTCACATGCTCTAGTTTCTACTTTGGGCATTCTGCTGTTTAAGTCAGCTCTCTTACATAAATAGATTGTCTGAACTTTACAGAAATATATGTTCTGGTTCTCTGAATATTTTTAACTTCATATGTTCTGGCCCTTGCACTATTTCAGTTCGCTCACCTCTAATTTTGTGCTCTGTATTCTTACAATTCACTCTTGTTTTCATGCAGTTGGAGTACCTTGAGGAGCGTCGCCTCAAGGATCTGGTCAAGAAGCACTCTGAGTTTATCAGCTACCCCATCTCCCTCTGGGTTGAGAAGACCACAGAGAAGGAAATTTCTGATGATGAAGATGAGGAGAAGGACGCTGAGGAGGGCAAGGTTGAGGATGTTGACGAGGAGAAGGAAGAGAAGGAGAAGAAAAAGAAGAAGATCAAGGAGGTCTCCCACGAGTGGCAATTGGTCAACAAGCAGAAGCCCATCTGGATGAGGAAGCCTGAGGAGATCACCAAGGAGGAGTATGCTGCTTTCTACAAGAGCCTGACGAATGACTGGGAGGAGCACCTTGCTGTCAAGCACTTCTCTGTTGAGGGTCAGCTTGAGTTCAAGGCTGTCCTTTTTGTCCCCAAGAGGGCCCCCTTTGATCTCTTTGACACCAGGAAGAAGCACAACAACATCAAGCTCTATGTCCGTCGTGTCTTCATCATGGACAACTGTGAGGAGCTGATTCCTGAGTGGCTGAGCTTTGTCAAGGGTATTGTTGACTCTGAGGACCTTCCCCTCAACATCTCCCGTGAGATGCTCCAGCAGAACAAGATCCTGAAGGTCATCCGCAAGAACCTTGTCAAGAAGTGTGTTGAGCTCTTTTTCGAGATTGCTGAGAACAAGGAAGACTACAACAAGTTCTACGAGGCCTTCTCCAAGAACCTCAAGCTTGGCATCCACGAGGACTCTCAGAACAGGACCAAGATTGCTGAGCTCCTGAGGTACCACTCTACCAAGAGTGGTGAGGAGCTGACCAGCCTCAAGGACTACGTAACCAGGATGAAGGAGGGCCAGTCGGACATCTACTACATTACTGGAGAGAGCAAGAAGGCAGTGGAGAACTCCCCGTTCCTTGAGAAGCTGAAGAAGAAGGGCTATGAAGTCCTTTACATGGTTGATGCCATTGATGAGTACGCTGTTGGCCAGCTGAAGGATTTTGAGGGCAAGAAGCTCGTCTCTGCCACCAAGGAGGGCCTGAAGCTTGACGAGAGTGAAGATGAGAAGAAGAGGAAGGAGGAGCTCAAGGAGAAGTTTGAGGACCTCTGCAAGGTTATCAAGGAGGTGCTTGGCGACAAGGTCGAGAAGGTTGTGGTCTCTGACCGTGTGGTGGACTCCCCGTGCTGCCTCGTCACCGGCGAGTATGGCTGGACCGCCAACATGGAGAGGATCATGAAGGCCCAGGCGCTCAGGGACTCCAGCATGTCTGGCTACATGTCGAGCAAGAAGACGATGGAGATCAACCCCGAGAATGCTATCATGGATGAGCTGCGCAAGCGCGCGGAGGCCGACAAGAACGACAAGTCGGTCAAGGACCTCGTGATGCTGCTGTTTGAGACATCGCTCCTCACCTCCGGCTTCAGCCTCGACGACCCCAACACCTTCGGCACCCGCATCCACCGCATGCTCAAGCTGGGCCTGAGCATCGACGAGGATGAGACGGCCGAGGCTGACACTGACATGCCACCTCTGGAGGACGACGCCGGCGAGAGCAAGATGGAGGAGGTCGACTAAGCGCCTTGCATGCCCGACTTAGGAAGCTAGTTATTCGGGTCACTGTCGCTGAACAGCAAGCTGTGTGGGTTTATTTTTTTGTCGTTTTGCCGTGTCTACATGTTATCGTGCCGTGAATTCTCGAAACTGCTACGTTAATTGTCGTTAATATAATAGTGTTCTTATCCTCACTTTGCCTGTCGTTTCTTATTACTTTGCCTGTCGTTTCTTATTCTGTCTTAAACCCTAGTTGATTTTGTTTAAAGACGGAATGAGACTTTGATTAAAGCTAGTCCTTCGCAATCCTTCGCTTCCTGCTCGATCCGATCCCAAATTGCCAAGATTGATCACAATCTAAGTAGAGCTGCAATTAATTTGATTTTACAATGAACTAATTTTCCAAACTAAAAAAGGTCTGGAGGTTAGTTGCATTTAGACAGAATCCAATGCGACTTGTCAGGGAGCATTTGTACAAGAACAACGACACAGTATCAGTGAGCAATGTTAAGTTTCATAAGTTTCCTTTCTTTTCATTATATATTATGAACAAGGTACAAAGAATTACCAAGAACTCAACATAGCCTGACAGGCCAATGAAAAAAAGGTTAATGGCCTCACACACTGGTTGTTGAGATCACAACTCACACCACACTGACACAATCAATTGGGTTTATTGTCACTCATTGCTGTACTCGAGAACAACCTCGCAATCCCTCATGACAACAAGGAAAGAAAAACCAAAAAAGAACGCACACCATCATTGTAAGAATCCTATTTTGTACCAGCTTGTCTTCCGTTTGATGAAAGTCGTCTGCTATCGCTTCTGCTTAAAGGTTGCCTAACAGATCTGTTTGAACCGTTCGAGACTTTTCTTGATGCTGATGGTATTTGAGAATGGCTTGGTGTCCTGATGCTGCATGGGGCAAACAACTTAGTCTTTCAAGTAAAGGAAGTGATGAAATTATGCAAATGATCTACCCTCTTACAGTTCATTTTCGTCAGTTCTCTCTCTCTCTTATTAAACATTTGAAAATAAATTCGAAGTATGGCAGAAGCAAATGTTTTGACAAAAAACTAAAACCTATTCTCCACAGAACTAAATTTTAGACGCACAACACCCCGAATTTTATTGCGATCGATTACCATGAACAAAATATGTAACCCCTAAAATTCAAAATTAATCAAGAGTGCAAGACCCCAAACTATACCTTCCAATCATTACAATAAAGATGCTGTCACATGTGCTGTCCATGCAGAATATTGAAATCATTATTCGCAAACGCAGTAAACATCCAAAAGATATCTCAATGCTACTTCGAGTAAGATGAAATTTACTTCGACTAGTAGTTTTATGCATTGGTTTTCCATGATGCCTGATAAGGTAATACATTTGTGCAATGTAGATGATGTTAATGTAAAACAAACTTACCTGGAATCCGAACTCTCTCTTATCTTCGCTTGAGGTTTCTTAATCTTTGATCCACTCTCACTTATTGAATTATTGATGCTTTGGACATTGAGCTGCCATAGTGCATCTGATTCTGAGGAATCACTCGTTGCCATGTCAATGTCATCGGAATCGTCAGTATTTATAGAGTAGAATCGAGGCCTTTGCTGTTCAAACTCATGATCATCCTTTTGCCTTGTGTTATTTCTCTGGTATTGCTTCTCTCTCATACCTGAATGAAATCTCTGGTAAAAGAAGTCAGGTAAAGCTGCACTGTCCCCCTCCCAATCACCGACCGAGGTGTTGTTCACCACAACCTTATCTATCCAATCCCCGCCAACGGTTTCCCTTTCATCTCCCATCTGAAAATTTACCCTCAAATTGCTATCCGGCCATGAAGGAGAATCATTTGATGCTAATAAATCCTGGAGATCAAAGCTCGGTTTCTTTTGCCTTGATGTAGGATTGGCTCTAACCTGTAGAAAAATCAAATGGCACATGATTCATGATAGTACAAAAATATTGAAGAATCAGATGATAGCTGAAATGACAGTCTCTGATCAGAATCCACTATATCGTGCATAGGGGTCAAATTGGTGAACTTAAGGTGTCCCCTCCAACCCTCTTTCTTTAGTTAAAAAATGAACTAATTTTTCAAAAAGTAAAAGCTCATTTTGAAAAAGTAATTCATTTGATTGAACTAAAGAGAGTTGGAGGGTACCCTTATGGTCACTAGTTTACACCCCTAATCACGTAGTAAGACATACTGGAGAAGTTCCATTCTTACCTCTATGTTTCCGACATCCTCCATTGGTTGTCTGAAGTTAGTTTGGCTAGGCAATAAATCGCAGCTACCCTGTCGCCTATTTGAGAAACCTGGTGAAGGCATCTTCGTGTTAAATGCCTCAGAGTCACGGCTCAAGGTTTGCTCTGATCCTGAATCTTTTGCTGCTAGTGCTGATTTAAGTCGAGCAATCTGAGCATGAAGAGAAGAGGTAAAAATCTTGAATAGATTAAAGATAGTGATAAAAAAATATAGTAACATCATAACAGAAACAAACCTGCTCTTTGAGCTCTCTAACTTCTCCAGGTTCTTTGTTTAACCTAGCAGCACCAAGTTCAACAGTTGAGACACGCTCAGCAAACTTCAGGGTGCTGATGGTTTCTCCTACAGCATCGCTCTCTGGGCTTATATGAACAAACATCAAAGTTTTGGCCTGGCCTCCTGTTGGTGCATCAATAGAGTCCAGTTAAAAAGAAATCCTAACTATACTCAGAAGCCATCACCACTACAGAGAGTGTAAGAAAGTACTTACCAAGTGAATCTTGGAGGAGTTGTGTTAATTTACTATTCCTGTAAGGTACATGTGCATTCTTTTGGGCAAGCGAAGCAATGACGTCCCCTAAGGCCGATAAAGATTTATTTATATGTTGTGCTTCTTTTAGCCTTTCGCCAGTGACCTCTGACTTATCAACCCGTTCACTTCCTGCAAGATCAACTAAATGCATGCAACCACGAAGAACGGTCCCTGATGTGAGATCTCTGCCCTGAACGTGAACAGTTAAACAACTGCAAGATTACAAGAATATTGCATTACTTTCCATTGTTGTAAAATACTTAGTCATTTGATATACTGTACGCCATAACACAGAATTTACCTGTGGGAACGACTACTTCTGTCATTTAGTGCAGTGGCACCGACAGCACGATTCTTCTGCCCAACATTCATCAGTTCCATTACATCCATTGTTGATGCCACACGGACAAGGCTTGCATCAGGTACATTTAACCCATTCTGAGAGTTATTCCGAATTTCTAATGTAAGCATATGTTAAGGAAAATAATTTTTCACAACCGTGTGATAATCCAAGCGAACACAGTTTATGAATAAAATGAGCTAGCAAAACTAGTGCAAACTTAATTCATAGCTCCTGTCCTGGTCCTCCCAGACGACAACATTTTAAGTACAGAGGTAGTAGATAAATAACTTGCAGTAAGGATATCTTTTGTTCAGACCATCATTGACAAGAAGATCCCTGACTTGTTCATTGTAAATCTCGATCATTTGCACAGCAATATCATAAATGAAGGTTCCTTTCCTTTGTTCGGCAAGCTTAAAAAGATCGCTAAGTGCCCGATAGTTGACACCTTGGGTTTGCTCAGTCATATTCTTGGGTCCACTCTGCGTAAACCATCAGAAAATTATAAGATAGTCAATGGATCTTGAAAACGTATTTATGTTTTTTTTTCTGCACAGGTTAAGCGAACTAATAGTGTGCTTCACGTACCATTGTGTATGTCTTCCCTGAACCAGTTTGTCCATATGCAAAGATACAAACGTTGTAACCATCTAGAACAGAGCGAATGAGGGGTTGGGTATCTAAAAAGACCTCATCTGCAGATCAGAAAACTATGTGAATATTCTTCCATTTAAGATAAATCACTAAATAAGAATAAGTACAACGTAGAAAACCTTGTGTTGCTGAAGGGCCAAAAACCTTATTGAAGCTAAAGGTTTTTCGGCCTTCCTTTCCAGATCTTGA
>LAPY01000084.1:314909-325579 GCA_000970635.1 Eragrostis tef | reverse complement strand
GGGGAGCCGATTCGAGCCCGGCACTGCCCGCGGGGTCAGGAATTTCGGCGCCAGTGGGCGTGAACAGAGGCCCGGTGCCCCCGCGGCTCCGCTTTTTGTCGCCCACTGTTCGGCGTCAATTCTCGCGCGGAAAGGCAAGTACCTGCTGCTTTCGGCGCAATTCAGCCGGGCTTGAGCCGGGATCCGTCGATTCGGATTTGGTTCCGGTTTGGGACCCGGCGGGGAGCCGCCGGCGAGGCGGGAGAACGGCGGGAGGCGGCGGCGGTGGATGGGCGACGAGGACGAGGACGATGAGGAGTATGTGGCGGATGAGGAAGAAGAGGAGGACGACTTCGCGGAGGAGCTCCCCGCCTCCAGCGCTGGCGAGGACGGGGAGGATTCTGACGCGGAGTACCAGGAGGACGAAGAGGAGGAAGAGGAAGAGACTCCGCGGCCGGCAAAGGGCGCCGCCCGTGGCCGGAAGGGGAAGATGGATCCAGCCACAGCGCGAGGCCGGAAGCGCAGGTACGAGGAGGACGATGACTACGAGGAGGAGCCCGACGAAGATGAGGAAGTCGAGGAGTATCACGAGGAGATTGAGGAGGAGGATGATGATGAAGAAGAGGCTACCCCACGGCCTAAAAGCGCGGCAAAATGTGCCAGGCGTGGCCATAAATCCGAGCTAGGTCGATCTAATCGGCAGAAATTTGAGGAGGATGATATGGACTTTGAACCTGAATTGGATGATGATGATGAGGAGGAGGTAAATGAGGATATTGATTTCCATCCTGAAGTAGTTCGATCTAATCGGCAGAAATTTGAGGAGGATGATATGGACTTTGAACCTGAATTGGATGATGATGATGAGGAGGAGGTAAATGAGGATATTGATTTCCATCCTGAAGTAGTTCGATCTAATCGGCAGAAATTTGAGGAGGATGATATGGACTTTGAACCTGAATTGGATGATGATGATGAGGAGGAGGTAAATGAGGATATTGATTTCCATCCTGAAGTAGTTCGATCTAATCGGCAGAAATTTGAGGAGGATGATATGGACTTTGAACCTGAATTGGATGATAATGAGGAGGAGGTCAATGAGGATATTGATTTAGATCCTGAAGTAGCTCGATCAAATCGGCGAAAATTTGAGGAGATTGAGGAGGAAGAAGAAGAGGATCCCCCACGGCCCAAGAGCGTGGCAAAATGTGCTAGGCGTGGCCATAACGCGAAGCTAGCTCGTTCTAATCGACGGAAAATTGATGAGGATACAGACTTTGAACCTGAATTGGATGAAGAGGAAGAGGAGGCAGATGAGGATATTGATTTCGAAGTAGATGATGATGAGGATGAGTTTGAGGACGAGGACGAGGAGGAATTCTCTGCCCGTTCGAGAAAGGTAACTAATCCTGTTAAGCGGAAGTCTGCTTCGAAGCGACGATCTTTGAAAAAGAAGAAGGCAAACAAGGGCTCTAAGGTTTCAAAGAGGAAGAGGAAGACAGGTTCAGCTAAAGCAAAAAAGTCAGCACCCGTTAGGCGGAGAAAGCGTTTCTTAGTTGACGACTCCGATGAGGAATCGGAGGATGATGATGACTTCATTGTGGAGGATCATATCGAGGAAAATCGGCCCCCGAGGAAGAAGGCCAGGACCGGTACAAATAAGCGGACAGAGTTGGACCGTCCATCAGTTGTTGAGGAAGAGACATGGCCAAATCTCGATTCAGACACATCAGAATTTGAGTTTGTGACATCTGATGAAGATCGTGATGATGCTGGAACAACTGTGGTTGAGGCGAGTACAGTCAGAAAGGGGAAAAAGAAGAGGAAATTTGGGTCTGAGTCATCCTCAGACTCGGAATTCATTGTGTCTGATAAGGAGCTGGAAAATTTGAAGGAGACTGAGCCTCCGAAGGTTCTGCCGGAGCTCTCTACACCGATACGAAAGATTTCTGTTTCAACAAGGCATGGAGAAGACAAGGGAAAGAAGAAAAAGGAACTGGAGGAGGCTGGAATACAAATATGCGGGATCTGCCTCTCCGAGGAGCAGAGGGCCACTGTACAGGGCGTCCTCAACTGTTGCTCACACTACTTTTGCTTTGCATGCATCATGGAATGGTCCAGGGTTGAGTCTAGGTGCCCGTTGTGCAAGCAGCGGTTCACAACGATCACCAAGTCATCAAAGGCAGATCTTGGTCTGGGAGTAAGAAAAGCTATAATTAAGGTCGAAGAGCGTGATCAGGTAATGTTCTCATTTGCTGAGGTTCTTATAGAGTTTCGGATCTGACAGCTTATTACTTACCCTTTAGATGGGAGATGCATCTGAAACAAAATTCATCTTGCATGTTTAATCCATTTGATTCACAGGTTCCATTCATTCTTTGTAATGGGATAAACCATTAATTTTCTTTTCTTGTTGGGGACTTGCATATTCATTTCATTAACTTGTTGATGTACATTTTCATCGGTACAATGTATATGGGATATTGTGGCAAGCAAAAGTGTCTTTGAAGTGGAGGCATCATTTTTAAGTTGTATATATGAAAGTTTAAATACCAAAAAAAAAAGAAATGGATTTATTGGTCAAGATGATTTAATTTATTGATATGGATTATAGTGTCACTAAGATAAGGCTTTATTCTTGTCTTTCTTGTTACTTCAGCCTTCTTACCCATTGAAAGCTCTTTACATAGAATATTCTTCCTGGACTTGACCTTTGCAACGGCATATTATACAACAACAGTAAAGCCTCTAGTCCGAAGCAAACTGAAAAGCAAGAAGAGCCGAGCGAACCAAAATAGTAATGCCAAAAAAAAGTATAGTTCTATTACTAATAATAGTAGCAGAGAATATATGCCATGTTTCTGGCATTTGGTAGCTAGTTGCCTAGGTTGGGCATTTCTATGTCACATCAATTTTTATTGGCACCGTATTATAATTTATGATCATAAAAATGATTTTTTTTTCAACTGCCGCTTTCATGGTGAAGCTGTTGCGTAGCTACTTCCCAACAAGATCATTAACTTGATATCTGATATAAGAGTTCATCCTGCAATACTCTTGCATTGACCTGTTTGTGTGTCCTCAGTTGGTGCTTCAATATAAATTATGGACATTGTAATTTAGTTTGGTTATCATATGTTCATCTTCTTAGAGGAGGAGGTAAATGAGGATATTGATTTCCATCCTGAAGTAGTTCGATCTAATCGGCAGAAATTTGAGGAGGATGATATGGACTTTGAACCTGAATTGGATGATGATGATGAGGAGGAGGTAAATGAGGATATTGATTTCCATCCTGAAGTAGTTCGATCTAATCGGCAGAAATTTGAGGAGGATGATATGGACTTTGAACCTGAATTGGATGATGATGATGAGGAGGAGGTAAATGAGGATATTGATTTCCATCCTGAAGTAGTTCGATCTAATCGGCAGAAATTTGAGGAGGATGATATGGACTTTGAACCTGAATTGGATGATGATGATGAGGAGGAGGTAAATGAGGATATTGATTTCCATCCTGAAGTAGTTCGATCTAATCGGCAGAAATTTGAGGAGGATGATATGGACTTTGAACCTGAATTGGATGATGATGATGAGGAGGAGGTAAATGAGGATATTGATTTCCATCCTGAAGTAGTTCGATCTAATCGGCAGAAATTTGAGGAGGATGATATGGACTTTGAACCTGAATTGGATGATGATGATGAGGAGGAGGTAAATGAGGATATTGATTTCCATCCTGAAGTAGTTCGATCTAATCGGCAGAAATTTGAGGAGGATGATATGGACTTTGAACCTGAATTGGATGATAATGAGGAGGAGGTAAATGAGGATATTGAATTCGATCCTGAAGTAGCTCAATCCAATCGTCGGAAATTTGAGGAGAATGAGGAGGAAGAAGAAGATCCCCCACGGCCCAAGAGCGTGGCGAAATGTGCTAGGCGTGGCCATAACGCGAAGCTAGCTCGTTCTAATCGACGGAAAATTGATGAGGATACAGACTTTGAACCTGAATTGGATGAAGAGGAAGAGGAGGCAGATGAGGATATTGATTTCGAAGTAGATGATGATGAGGATGAGTTTGAGGACGAGGACGAGGAGGAATTCTCTGCCCGTTCGAGAAAGGTAACTAATCCTGTTAAGCGGAAGTCTGCTTCGAAGCGACGATCTTTGAAAAAGAAGAAGGCAAACAAGGGCTCTAAGGTTTCAAAGAGGAAGAGGAAGACAGGTTCAGCTAAATCAAAGAAGTCAGCACCCGTTAGGCGGAGAAAGCGTTTCTTAGTTGACGACTCTGATGCGGACTCGGAGGATGATGATGACTTCATTGTGGAGGATCATGTCGAGGAAAATCGGCCCCCGAGGAAGAAGGCCAGAACCGGTACAAATAAGCGGACAGAGTTGGACCGTCCATCAGTTGTTGAGGAAGAGACATGGCCAAATCTCGATTCAGACACATCAGAATTTGAGTTTGTGACATCTGATGAAGATCGTGATGATGCTGGAACAACTGTGGTTGAGGCGAGTACAGTCAGAAAGGGGAAAAAGAAGAAGAGATTTGGGTCCGAGTCATCCTCAGACTCGGAATTCATTGTGTCAGATAAGGAGCTGGAGAATTTGAAGGAGACTGAGCCTCCGAAGGTTCTGCCGGAGCTCTCTACACCGATACGAAAGATTTCTGTTTCAACAAGGCATGGAGAAGACAAGGGAAAGAAGAAAAAGGAACTGGAGGAGGCTGGAATACAAATATGCGGGATCTGCCTCTCTGAGGAGCAGAGGGCCACTGTACAGGGCGTCCTCAATTGTTGCTCACACTACTTTTGCTTTGCATGCATCATGGAATGGTCCAGGGTTGAGTCTAGGTGCCCGTTGTGCAAGCAGAGGTTCACAACGATCGCCAAGTCATCAAAGGCAGATCTTGGTCTGGGAGTAAGAAAAGCTATAATTAAGGTCGAAGAGCGTGATCAGGTAATGTTCTCATTTGCTGAGGTTCTTATAGAATATAGAGTTTCGGATCTGATAGCTTATTACTTACCCTTTAGATGGAAGATGCATCTGAAACAAAATTCATCTTGCATGTTCAATCCATTTGATTCACAGATTCCATTCATTCGTTGTAATGGGATAAACCATCAATTTTCTTTTCTTGTTGGGGACTTGCAGATTCATTTCATTAACATGTTGATGTACATTTTCACCGGTTCAATGTATATGGGATATTGTGAAAGTTTAAATACCAAAAAAAGGGAATTGATTTATTGGTCAAGATTCAATTATTGATATGGATTATAGTGTCACTAAGATAAGGCTTCATTCTTGTCTTTCTTGTTACTTCAGCCTTCTTACCCATTGAAAGCTCTGTACATAGAATATTCTTTCTGGACTTGACCTTTGCAACGTCATATTATACAGCAACAGTAAAGCCTCAAGTCCCAAGCAAACTGAAAAGCAAGAAGAGCTGAGCGAACCAAAATAGTAATGCCAAAAGAAAAAAGCATAGTTCTTCTGTTACTAATGGTAGCAGAGAATACATGTCATGTTTCTGGCACTTGATAGCTAGTTGCCTAGGTTGGGCACTTCTATGTCAAATCAATTTTTATTGGCACCATATTATAATTTATTATAATAAAAAATTATTTTTTCAACTGCTGCTTTCATGATGAAGCTGTTGCATAGCTACTTCCAACAAGATCATTAGCTTGATATCTGATATAAGAGTTCATCCTGCAATACTCTTGCATTGACCTGTTTGTGTGTCCTCAGTTGGTGCTTCAATATAAATTATGGACATTGTAATTTAGTTTGGTTATCATATGTTCATCTTCTTACTTATTGCACAGGTTTATCAGCCGACAGAAGAAGAAATAAGGCGCTGGTTGGACCCATATGAGAATGTTGTGTGTATAGAATGCAATCAAGGTGGTGATGATAGTCTCATGTTGCTATGTGACATCTGTGATTCCTCTGCGCATACTTATTGTGTTGGCCTTGGAAGAGAAGTACCGGAAGGAAACTGGTACTGCGGAGGATGTAGACTTGGTGATGAGGGACCATCCCATTCCAGAATACCACATACAGTGGGTTATGAAAGACAAAGCTACAGAAATCATGTTGATTTTAGTTCTGTAGGATTTGGCATTGCTGCACAAAATGGCACATATGATAGAGCGTCGTCAATAAACCGCCACCGTTCTCTTCAAGGGATTGATTTAAATCTGTCACCAAGAGAGGCTCCTGGGGAAGTTCATGCTTCTGAATCACAAGTCTCAACCGATAGTGTGTCAACTCCTTCTGGAACGCGAGCAACTGTTTCAGGAAGGCGTCAAATACATCGGTATATACGGATTTTGCTATCTAGACCTAGGCAACCTGCTAACAGACTAGATGACATGTTGCCTAACTTTGGACAGCGCAATGGCGCTGTACCAAGAACTGAATCGAACCACCATAGCTTCCGTTCTTCATCAGAAGCAAACACTTCACAGATTCGGCCTGATGGCTTTCAGAACCAGTACAATGGCCTTCCGTTTGCTCCATCTATGCCCCTAGATGATGATTTCCAACATATTGAAGGTGTCAAAAGCAACCTCAAGAACATGCAGTAGTATCGGCAGGTAAAGCATATTTCAGATTGTGCCTTTCTATTTAAACAATTTATTTTTGCTTTATTATCCTAGGCCTTTCCAGTTATGCTGAAACTATGGTGCATTCGTTAGGGATTTATTATTTGTTTTCTCTTTGTGAAGTATTTTACTGGAACTGATACATGCTCATTATTCAGAAGGTCATTCTACTTCATGAACATTTCCAAGAGAGCAATATGTGCTATTTAGTGGCTTGTGGGATTAAAGGTAGCAAGAGTGTGCTTGCTGCCTCGCTGAGATACCCTCAGAATATGCAGCACACCCATTCTCATTCAAAATAGCTGGTCAATGTGCTTCGGCTATCTCAGAGATGTAGACAATGGCATAACATTCATGCTTTCCCCTAGCCCTCGTTTTAGTTAGGCATTTTTTGTTGTTATTATCATTCATTCAGTCAATTAAACACATCATTAAAGATAATACAGCGACAAAGACGTTTCTGAATGTCTGGATAGCTTCATATCTACACACTGTAACATTGTCGAACGCCATGTTAATTAGGCTGATCATTCTTTCTCTGACGATATTCTCTTTCTGCACATTAGACTTGTTCTTGCCTCTTCTAATACCAATCACATACAATGTGGTTGTAAGCATTATGCAAATTGTCACCTGGCATTCTGTTCTGTTCTGTTGGTGCCTGTTGATTATGACCCATATACTACTACTTTGTAGAATACGCCTTTTCATTGTAGTAGTGTCTCTTGTCGACCCTTAATGAATGTTCTGTCTGCACTTTGACTCGAGTTTGCATATTCACCCATTCTTCAGTGCTTGTTTTTGCTTATATTAGCAACTGGTTTTGTGGGCCCTTTCTTCTGCTTTTTATGGAGGGCAGTTCTTTTTTCTTGTCCATTGTATGCGCACGTGCTATTAGCTTTTACCAGTAAGTATGCATGTGCTTCCAGATTTCTTTTAGTGTGCGGTAAAAAAATGGGGTTCCAAAAATGAAAGTACAAGCAACTGGAGGACATAAGCAGTAAAGATAGAGAAAATTCCTTATTTGGCCCTAAAACAAATGAGGTTTCCTTCTTTGGCCCTAAAAGTTTTGAACTTACCTACGTGGACCAAATGCTAATTTTTGTTCCTTATATGGCCTTCCGTCCAACTCTGTTACCATCTACCGTCAAAATCCCACTCGGAGCAATGCAAAATGACTATACTGCCCTCATCCTTTCCTTCCCGCACGGTCTTCAGCAGAGAAAAAAAAAAAGAGAAAAGCTCCTCGGGCTGCCGCCTCCGGCCATGCCGTCGGAAGCCTCGCCCGCAGCGGCGACGAAGACTGCCGCGTAGTTGACGTGGCACTCGAGGTCATGAGGGTCGTCGGAATGTCGTTCACGCTCGGCTCCCCCGTCGCCCTGCTGGCTGCTACTCGTCTCGTCCTCTGGTTGAGCGGCTTGAGCTCTGACACAGAGATGGAGGTGCTACGGCGAAATCCCTTTTTTATGTGCCGAATCTGCTAGTTACATAGCGCGCGCTCTTAATCCATTTGCTTTTGGCTGGGCATAAATTAGTAGAAGGCGCCTACTCGGAGGAGTATCGCATCAGAAATTGGGTACTCTTTTTTTTAGATCAAGTGATTGGGTACTCATCCGTGATTTAGGATTTCCTTTTTATCCAACCGATTGTGGCACTGAGGATGTGGAGGCTCTAGAGGGAGATTCGGTTCACCAACAGCTCGCCGCAGCGCCCTCCAATTTCGATTTTCCCCCAAACTTTCCCCCTTCTTCCTCAACTCCGGTAGCCACCAAATTCCTCATCGTCGTTGCCTTCTTGCCCAAATTGACTCCACAAACGGAGTCGTATTGACCAATGCTTCCGATTCCATCCCTTTCTTGACCACTCTTTCCCTCTCTCCATTGCTGGTCCCTGCATGTTGTTCATTGTTGATTTCCAGTAAGGAGTTGAGGAAGGCCGAGAGGTCAGGGGGCAGGGATGGAGAGGTCGATGCGGGGGAGGAGGAGAGGGACGGCGGCAGCAGCAGCAGAGAACGACCCCCAGCGTGGCTCTGCGTTGGCCGGACGGGCGAGTGCGACGTCGCTCTGTTGCGGGGGAGTTGAGGCCTCCTTTGGCAGCAAGGGGCGAGCTGCCCAGGGCCACAACCCACGGCAGGGGAATTCCCTGCACGCCCGCACCCGGGAGCGCGCTCCCCTGCCAGGGTGGGCTGCCTTTGGCTGCCGAGAGGGGTGGAAACCCAGGGGGGAATGCTCCTAATTTCTGAAAAATCAAAAAAATCCTCGAAAATTCAGAAAAAATAAAAAAGTGACTTCAAAAATTCAGGAAAAATCGAAAAATGACTTCAAAAATTCAGTGAAAATCAAAAAATGACTTCAAAACTTAGGAAAATAAAAAAATGACTCCAAAAATTCAGGAAAAATTGAGAAAAAATTCGTGATTAACAAATGATCAACATCCGGCCATAAGTGACAACCATCATTATGTTGGCATCAAACCATGAAATAATTCATCACTACACACCATTTGGCTAACAAGCGTCGCAAGCAAAAGGCATACATCATTTTGGTACCAAATGAATAGCATCGAACCAACTTCCTGAGACATCATTACAGCAGCTCTAAATACATTACTACATCAAATATTAAAGCTTAATTTAGAAAGGCTATCCCTTGTTTGAGAAGCAAATGAACACTGAACTCAGCAAGGTTCCTGCATGAGAAAAGAAGTCAAATATTAGTTGTTGCATAGCAGCATAAGCACCCTGAGCTAGAAACAAGAAACAAGCTGCCATGTTTAACTACTATAAGTAAACAGTAACATGTATACATCAGGTAATCAATATTTTGGCTAAGCAAGAATGGAAAGAGAAACAGCTGGGAAGGGAACAAGTACTGCAAGTGAAACCTTATTAGTACAACTGCCTACTTTCAAAATAATGAAAGTAACTGAAAGTGCAGTAACTGAGTTTACTAACAAACACTGAATTGAAAAATCTATCAGCTCAATAGCTGCAAATTATTGAAGTAGAAACAGGACACAATCGCAGCAAGAATGATACACAAGTTTGCTTGCACAACAAACAGCAGCAGTGAAATATACGTGCACTAATATCCACACCAAAAGGTCATTTCCAGTCCATTTCTAAATAGTTTGCTTTGCACAAGGAAGAGCAGTATTTGCACAACCTGTTGTCGACAAGCATATATCATATAAACTGCGCAGGTCATAGCACACCTACATGACTGCCCAGATGCAAAATCATTGGTTTAGCATGAAAAGGTCATCCAACATTCAAAATAATATAGAAAACTAACTCAACTCTGAGCATTACCGAAGTAAACTCAACTCTGAGTATATTGAGCTAGTTACCAGATTATGTTTGTACTAATTTCTTAGAGCTAGGAGAGAAAATAATCTAATCAAATTATATACGTTGTCACATCATTCAAGAACTGAACTAAAATTCTATGTTTCACAACAGCAGCAAGTAGAAAAGAAGCAAGCATACCTATGGAGAGCCATCTCATCTCTATGCAAGCTTACTGCAAGAAAGAACCAACCATAAGAGCTCTAAAATTGTCACAGATTTATATGTCACAAACAGCATAAGACCTATATGTCACAAACAGCAAAGTCATACATACCTAATTTTTTTCCTAAGCCATATGAGTCTTACATTGTGGTTTTTGAACTTCATGACGATCTCCCTGTGGATGTCTTTTTCAAAGAGCTCTACAGCTGTAGCTTTTTCCTCGTCCGTCAATTCTTCCATAGCTTCAATGGTTCCAAGGCACTTCTCCACCGAGTGGTCGTCTTCACGCTTCTTCTTTTGCATTAATGCTTCCACAGTTTTTAGAGTCTGATCTGTTTTGGTACCTAGATACACTCCAAGAGTAGCGGCAATCTGACTTTGGTTCCTCTTTCTCCCACTGCCGGAGGGTGCAGACTGAGCCTCACTCACCTCCTGGCCATCTTCACCTGCACCAAAGGGATTTGCAGCAGTATCTTCACTTGTAGCAGCACTTGCAACAGCAGGAACACTTGCTCCAGACGTTGATGGTTGTGCCGCAAGCTGAAGACTTTCAGTAGGAA
>LAPY01000084.1:201992-218569 GCA_000970635.1 Eragrostis tef | reverse complement strand
GCTGCTGCAAAGCAGCCAGGCGAACAGGCTGAATGTTTTTTGATGTGTTACTTTTGTTAATATGCATATTTAAAGTACAAACTAAAAGTGAATATATATATATATATATGTGTATGGGAACCCATACATAGGGTTTTATAGCTAGTATTACACACGATCTATATAAGTTTCTCTTTTATCAAATTAAAGCGTGTTTTCCTGTATATTTTGATGAACCACCGCAATACTTAAATCTCAACTCGAAAAAGAACAGCAGCTATGATTATGAAAACTGGATTCCTGTACTACAGAACAACTACCATAAAACAAACACCTTTGGACCTTCGATCCTATGGCCTCATCGGTGGCAAACCCGATTTGTTTTCTTATAAACCGAGGCCGGCTCATTCGTGAGCGATCAGAAATCGTCTCCGGGACCAGCTAGTAAAGTACAGCAACCTGTCCTCCATCTTTCCGTATCGAGCGGACCACGTACTGCCCATCAACTGTGGCTTGAATGCTAACGTGGACCGCGCGTATGGCCATATGCCCATATGACGATCCCGGCGAAAACTACAGGATCAGGCGAGACCGTGTCTGAGACATGTGAGGAAGGAAGGCACAGTCGCAGATGACAGCGTGTCGCACCAGGAAGGATCAGGTAAAAAAAACGCAACTCGTCCTGCCGCTCCCAAGCTCGAGCCAGAGCGAGTGCAGAGGGTGTCGTCGATCGGTGACTGTTGTGAAGGCAGCGAGTCCCATAGCGCGTTTTAGACCCCTCTAAACTTTAGCACTAAAATTTTTTTTATTATTTAAAAGTACTAAATAAAGTCTAATGACAAAACTTTTTTACAGATGGGTACATCTTTGCGAGACGAATCTAATGAGCCTAATTAATCTATGTTTTGCTACAGTAATGCTACAGTAACCATCGTCTAATCATGGCTTAACTGCTCTCATTAGATTCGTCTCGCGATTTAGACCGGGAGTTCTGCAGTTAGTTTTGTAATTAAACTTTGTTTAAGACAAGATTTTTTTTGTTTAGACTCCTCTCTAAATTTGTCTCTATAAAACGCCAAACGTCCCTTTAAATTCGTCGGTCGTATGTAATCTCAGAATGCAAAAATAATGAGACCTGACCTGAGAAACCAAAGGAAAGCGCCATAAAAAAATCAGAAGATGTTTGTGCCGTGCGCACGTTCTGCGGCTCTTTTTTTTTTTTTTGAGCACACGTTCTTGCCAGCGTCGCGGCACGCCAGGGCCGTGGCTTCATGCGCCGCTCGATCAGTACGGGCCGGCCCACCTCTAGCTCCCGCGGTTTGCCTGTCCCTGTCAACGCAAGAATAACTTCCCTATCTGGGACGCTCCCCACTGACTGACACCTTCGTCCGCTCCTTTTGGGCCAAGAAATCATCGCTTGCCCGGTCTGGCTAGTTCTTCACAGATCATTTGCCGTGCTCGGTGAATTATTGAAGGCGAATCGAGCGCAACACTAACCGAAACATACCACTTTTGTTGTCCGTCATGTGGAACACATGCGTTGCGGCGCCGGGTTGGTGGTTTTTAACTACGCCGGCCGGCCGGGCCGGCTGGCTCTGGTGGTTGTTTCTTCCTTCCGGACGCAAAGATCGGCGGATTTGAGACACGGCCGGACCGGGTGCTCTCTGCTCGCGATCGATCGATCGATCGGTGTCATTGTTGGAGAGAATGAAATGCGGGAAAATGAAGGGGATCGCCACCCGCCGGCCGCGGGACCTGATCGAAGGACCGGATGGATTGAGGACGACGACTCAATCATGAATTAATCAAGGACGACGTACGTCGCCGGCCATTCGCGAGAGCAGTCGCCTCGCGCGTGTGGGCGACGTCACGCACGTCGCGCGCGTGGTGTTGTTACAGGGCTATACCACAGTACGCAGAGGGCGATGTGTAGTACTACGATCAACGGTGATCTCGACAGCGCCACGTGCCTGTCATGTCTGTCGTCCGAGGTGTTTCCATCAACCGATCGAGTAGATGGCATTCTTTTTTTTTTTTTGACAAAAGGTTCCCCCTGCTTTATTCCAGGCCCGTCCTAGGCCCGTGCGGCCTGTGCGACCGCACAGGGCCCCCAATTTTCAGAGGCCTCTGAAATATTTCAGCCCATATACATGTATTCCTATTTTTTCAGCCCAACAAATCTATTTCTCTTGTGTAGCAACGCCCAGGCGTTTTCTAGCACCGTGACTCTTCAATTCTGATCGGTTTTTTTTTCCATTAGATCGATCGATCATCGCTCTGGCAGCCGCCTGTTCGTGTTCCTCATCGTCATCGACAAACGCCGCAACAGGGAACTAGAGCCATCGTTGATCGCTTCTGCAGTGCCTGCAATCGGCCATTGCGGGAGCAGCGCAAACCATGCCACTATCCACGTTTATGTTGCCATCACTAACAGTTGCATTCCCCTTGGATTTATTTGCCTCTATCGCCACCAGAGGTTCAATTTCCTTCTCTGATTTCTTCTCGCTGGCATCCAACTTCTTTTTAAATTCAGTCTTTGCTTTCTCCCCATCATTAACAGCAATCAACACCGTCTTTGCAGCATCACTACGCTGCACAGTTTTATTTCCTTTGCTTGGATCGCGAGTGTCTTCATCATCATTTGTAGCCTCACCACCCCCTGCTACTACAGGTTTCAGTGCATTCTTCCTCCACGACGGGCCGTTACTCCCACCGAAAGTAGATCCAGTGCGCATAGAAGAGCCCCTAGAACCCCAGAAGGCACCTTTGCGGACTGCGTTGCTCATATCCCCACCTCTGTCCATCTCCCAATTTCTGCGTGGTGGCAAATACCTCATCTGCTTGTCAAACTGCGCAACTTCCCCTTTGGCTAGCTTCTGATCGCACACCTTCTCAATGTGGCCAATCAAACCACAGATATAACAAAAGTCCGGGAGGAACTCATACACCAGCGGGCACCAGCGTTCTTTACCTCCATCTCCCACACTAACCGTAACCCCTCTCATCAGTGGCTCTCTAATATCAATCCTCACCTTCACCCGGATAAAGCAGCCAGCGTCAGAGTGATTATTTTCCAAATCAACATCCATGAATTCACCTATAGTTTCTCCAATCGCCTCAGCTGTAGGCCTATCCATCAATCCAAGTGGTAGCTTCATTACACGGATCCAGATCGGGATTGACGTGAATTCAATCTCATCTAGAGTCCGCGATCCGTCGAAATATGCGATCACAATCAGGTCCTTCATCCCCACCATCCACGGGCCATCATCCAGAGCTCTTCTTTTTCCCGATGCCTGGTGGACTGTGATAAGAAAATGGTTCTCACCAAGATCACGGCAGTCGATTCCTTTGATCGGGCACCAGATCTTCCCTACCGCCTGTTCCACCGCCACCGCCGTCACCGGTTTTTCGGACAACACCTTCCCTACTACCTTTGTTGCATCAGCCTCCTTTTTGCGATCATCTCGACCCCCGATCCTCACCCCCTTCTTCTCAGCCTCTGAGAGACGGAGCTTCTGCAGCATCCCATCCAGGCCCGTCCCTAGGCCCGTGCGGCCTGTGCGACCGCACAGGGCCCTGAAATATTTCAGCCCATATACATGTATTCCTATTTTTTCAGCCCAACAAATCTATTTCTCTTGTGCAGCAACGCCCGGGCCTTTTCTAGCACCGTGACTCTTCAATTCTGATCGTTTTTTTTCCATTAGATCGATCGAGCATCACTCTGGTAGCCGCCTGTTCGTGTTCCTCATCGTCGTCGACAAACGCCGCAACAGGGAACTAGAGCCATCGTTGATCGCTTCTGCAGTGCCTGCAATCGGCCATTGCTGGAGCAGCGCAAATGCATCAATCGGCTATTGCGATCCCATCAGGGCAGGTACGTTCTGCTCTCTCCACTCTCTAGACCTCTTTTCTAATCTGTTATCTGTTGCAAATTCAGTGTAGAGACATGAACGAGAACGATTGATTAGTGAGTGTTATTTTTGTTCGTTTTCCATCTATTAATTTTTGTTTTTTCTCTGGTAGGAATCAAGTGATCAACCATGTCTTCTGCAAATCGGATTAGAAAGTATGATTCTGGTAATCAAAAGCGTAAAAAGAAGCAAAGAATTGAGGATCTTACTAAATCTCAGCAAGGAGATATGGATAGATATGTCACAAAACAACTGGTGCCCGCTGCTAATCAGATTCCTGAGCAGGTCCTCGCACTTGATTATAACATTGTCAATGAAGATCATACGGATTGTGAGCCAGAGGCAGAAGCTAATGTTGAACTAGAGGCAGAAAATAATGTTGATTTATAGGCAGAAAATAATGATGGTGAGCCAGAGGCAGAATACAATAATCGGGACACTTTTCCGCCTGATATATTTGATCCTAGATATTGGGATTCCCTTCATTCTAGCCAAGTTGACATTTTAGCAAAAGAGGGTCCTAAAAGAGACTTTTCAATTCAGAAAGGTCCGAAAGATAAACTTTCTAGAAGGTTTAGTGCAAAATTCTACACTAGAGTCCTACCAAATGGAGAGGCTAGCAACAGGGATTGGCTTGTTTATAGTAAGGAGCTGGACAAAGTATTTTGTTTCAGTTGCAAATTATTTAAAAAGGGTCGACAAAGTCTGCTGACAAGCGAAGGCTTTAATGATTGGGAACATCTTGGAGAAAGACATTCAGAGCATGAAGGAAGCCCAGATCATGTCTTGAATATGACCATATGGTATGAGCTGCGCAGTAGATTGCAAAATGATGAAACAATTGATAAATCTGCTCAAAGACAACTAGAGAAAGAAAATGACCACTGGAGAAAAGTTTTGTTCAGAATCATTGCCATTGTTAAATTTCTTGCAAAGCATAATTTAGCATTTCGTGGTAGTAACTGCAAACTGTACGAAGATAGTAATGGAAATTTCTTGGGTGCAATAGATATGTTGGCCGAATTTGATCCAGTTATTCAAGAGCATGTTCGCCGTATTACAAATGAAGAAACTCATGTTCATTATCTTGGTCCTAGGATTCAGAATGAATTGATACATTTGCTTGCTTCTGCTATTAAGTCTGAAATTATTAAGAAAATAAAGAGGGCAAAATATTTCTCTGTCATACTGGATTGTACCCCTGATGCAAGCCACCAAGAGCAGAGATGTCTTTAATTATAAGATATGTGGATTCATCTTCAGGTCAGATTGAAGAATCCTTTCTAGGATTTTTAGATGTTAATGATACGACTGGACAAGGACTTTTTGATGTTATAAAGAAAGAACTAGAGCGTCTTGAACTTGGTATTGATGATGTGAGAGGACAAGGCTATGATAATGGGTCAAACATGAAAGGAAAACATTCAGGGGTGCAGAAGAATTTTTTTAGATGAAAATCCAAAAGCATTTTATTCTGCTTGTGGTTGTCATAGCCTTAATCTAACGCTATGTGATATGGCCAAGACTTGTGGTCGAGCTAAAGACTTCTTTGGAATCATCCAACGTATCTACACGGTCAATTATTTTTTGCCTATTGTTGATCAAGCTATTTCCTCACTTACAAGGAGATTCGAACAGTACCAAAGTTATCAAAATATTTTTGGCTTCTTATTTACATCTGATGCATTACAGTCATTGGATAATAAGAGTTTGAAATCTTCTTGTGACAATCTTGAGGCTGCCCTTAAAAAAGACGGACAATCTGATATTGATGCTAATGAATTGTTTGTAGAGTTAAAGTTTTTTCAAGACTTCATTCCAAGTGAAAACAAGGGCCCTGTTGAGATTCTAAAGTTTTTGAAGCGACATGGCTGCTTTCCCAATGCAACTATTGCATATAGAGTCCTATTAACTATTCCTGTCACTGTTGCGTCGGCAGAACGAAGCTTTTCTAAATTGAAGCTATTGAAGTCATATTTGCGTTCTACAATGACACAAGAGAGACTGAATGACTTGGCCATAATCGCACTTGAGAGTGACATGCTGGAGAAGATTGCATATGAGAACATCGTCGAAGATTTCATTTCAAAGAACACCAAAAGAATGATGTTGTTCAAGTAAAAATTATGCAATTGAGGTTTGAAATGGTACATTTCTTTAGTTATCATGTAGCTTTAAAATGCATTGCCCTCTATTTTTTTTCTATAGTGGTAGGCTTCATTTTAGATTTTTGCACAGGGCCTCTGATTTTATTGGGACGGCCCTGCTTTATTCAAAGCATCATGTCTGATACAAACAAGTTCACAGGCTCTAAGCCATCATCATCATTTAACGGCTGCGCACTTACATCACATGGCTCCAAGCCATTCACATTCACATCAAGGACGACGTACGTCGCCGGGCATTCGCGAGAGCCGTCGCCTCGCGCGCGTGGGCGACGTCACGCACGTCGCGCGCGCGGTGTTGTTACAGGGCTATACCACAGTACGCAGAGGGCGATGTGTAGTACTACGATCGACGGTGATCTCGACAGCTCCACGCCAATCATGGCCGGCGGGCGTTAATGCATGTCGTGTCTGTCGTCCGAGGTGTTTCCATCAACCGATCGAGTAGATGGCATTTTTTTTTTGACAAAAGGTTCCCCCTGCTTTATTCAAAGAATCATGTCTGATACAAACAAGTTCACAGTCTCTAAGCCATCATCACCATTTAACGTTGTCTGGGATCGATATATGGGCACCCACGCGGAGCCGATTTGAAACGAACCGGAAGCTAGAGTTCGGGTTCGGACGGGGGGACGTACGACGTAGGCCCACGAGTTTGTTAGGGCCGGCGCGGCGGCCATACATTTTTTGCTTGGACTGGAGAGAGTCACCAGGCCACAACACATCATCGATCGATCGGTGGCGACGTGTGAAAACGACGGCCACGTACGTACGTACTTCGTCCGTGCAAGACTGCCTGTTACACAAACTGCTCTCGTTAAGAGGTGTTACCGTGCTCGTACGCGTGCGCGATATGTGCTCTAGCTAGTACCTTGTACGATGACAGATAAGTAGTATAGCACCTGCACGAACTCGGAAAACTACGTACAAGCCCTGCGCGCAAACGGGACGGGCGTACGTGGTCCCGTCCTGAGCTAGGCACACAAACCCCACCATAGTTATCAGTCCCGCATATTTCGCGAGCCCGGAAAACAGGCAAATCGGGTAGATGAACCGCCCGCGAGCCAGAATTACCGGCCGGCACGCCGGCTGGAACGCCGCCGGGCTTGTGTCCGTGGTCCGCGCGCGTTCTTGTGCCTCCGGGGTGCGGTGGGAACGTTTTTTTTTTTTTGGACAAAAGGTTTCCCTGCTTTATTCAAAGCATCATGTCTGATACAAACAAGTTTATAGGCTCTAAGCCATCATCACCATTTAACGGCTGCGCACTTACATCACATGGCTCCAAGCCATTCACATTTAGCTCTCCAACCCTTGACTCACAGTTTCTATTACCGGCATTCCCAGCCAGCTGCGTTGAAGTCCCTGCATGGCGCTGCCGGCCGGGGTTGCGATCGTCGATCGGCGGGCCATGCATGTGCACCGCGTGCGCGCGTCAGTGTTTCCCTGCGTCCAGCCGGAGAATGCCTTCGCTGTCTCTCGTTCTCGATCGGGCGCGCGGTCGCTCGCGGCCCGGCAGCTAGCCGTGCCGATTCTCAGTGCTTTCTCACGGGATGATCTCTCGCCGCGCGCGAGCTAGCCAGTTCTCTACGATCGAACAAGCTAGCGACCACGGTGCAGTGCGGCGCCAGCTAGCTATCTGTAATACTACGTACGAACAAGCGACAATGCGGTTCGGCGCACGAGCCAAAGCATTCCTATTTCCTCCACGGGTCTCCTCCCCTGAACCGCCATGTTCATCATCCACCGCATGCAGCGTCCTGCTTAGCCGTCGCCTGCAGAACGCCGATCCATCTTAATTGGCAGGTTTCGGCATTTTGTGCGACACAATAGCGCCGATCACCATCCACCCCGCTGGTTTGCCCCATCGGGCGAGTTAATGCATGCTCGGGGAGTTGTTGTGCATGGAGAATTATAAGCAGGACACGGACACTGATCGAAACAGCAGGCAGGAGTACTAGTACAATGCATAGACGAGGACCCCCTCGGCGCTTCAAGGCACACTGCCCATGATGCTTACGACCAACTCGATCGCCAATTAACGACGCCACCGGCCACATGGCATATACATAGCGCACGGACGGGGACGTATGGGCGCATGCATATGCATGTGGCCGGCGCGCTGGTCCACGGCCATGTCCCGGACAGATCGAGCCGGCCGGACCCGATCGCGATCGATCTCTCTCTCTCGCGCGCCCTGATCAGCAGCTAGCGCGAAAGCCGCCCCGGCTGTATGGATCGATCGGTGCAGGTGCGCGAAAGCCGCCACGCACCGACGACGCCCGGGCCGGCATGCGCACGTCGCGACCGGGGTTAATGCCGCGGCGGGAACAACGACGGTTTAGTAAGCGAGCAGGGCGTCGACGACGACGGCACGGCCGGGTCGCCATCGATCGGGGGTCGGTCGTCGGCCACGCGCGCCGCGCTCGTTCGTGCGCAAGTCCAGCTCTAGTGTCCTTTTTCTCCTGCTAGCTGTGCCCTTCGCGCACGACGCATTATGCTGCACGATGCGCTTTCCTCGTACC
The DNA here is from genome assembly GCA_000970635.1 of Eragrostis tef. NCBI lineage: Eukaryota > Viridiplantae > Streptophyta > Magnoliopsida > Poales > Poaceae > Eragrostis > Eragrostis tef. The sequence goes on along the minus strand of LAPY01000084.1, from coordinate 209,986 downwards.
TCTCGACGTCTCGACCTGAATGCGCATGCCCAGCGCAAAACGTGCACATCGCTCGCTGCTGATGCATGCATGGTGGGTAGTTAGATCGAGTACGAGGCAATAGCACATCGCTGCTGATGGGGGCCGGCCGGGTCGTTATTAGAGTACGAGGCAACAGCAGGTGTGTTTGGTGTCGCGAGCTGTTGTTGTCCTGGATAGATGCGATGGGACGACGTATTATGCGACGATTTAGTAATGCGACGTGACGCATCATACGACGAGTAATGCGATGATGCGACGTACGTCGACGCAAAGGAATGGCGACGGTGGCCTCCTCGCATCTACATTGTTTGGCACCATGCGGTCGTGGAATTGGACGAAGAAAGCATCTCTCGTGGAGTAGTATTCTTTCTTTTTTGTTGCCCTTTCAATGTCAGCGGTGTAACCGGTGTTGGACGAGACTAGAAAAGTCACTCGTCGTTGCCGCGCGTGGGTTGCTCTTGTGGCATGGCACCCTGTTGTTACTCTTGTTTTGATCTTACCTAGGATCACAAAGCCATGTTGTATGGCTTTATATTGGTCTGGAAAATAACATTGTTATTCTTTTAGATAAAATACAACTCATCGTAAGAAGTAATTTCAAGTTCTTTAGATATCCAAAGTGATAGACTTCATAATCTTTTTTTGCTCTTAATGAACATATGCATAATTGTTGGCTATGAGCTATTGAGCAAGCGTAACATGAGGAATGAAATGATACACAATCAATTGATGGCCGCGGCCATGGTAAATACATATAAATTAGTTAAGTCTTGTACAATGAAAAATCCTAACCTTCTCGCGCGACGCGGTATGCTGGCCAATGCGCTTTCATTGTACAGTGCGGTACAGGTATCTCTCCACGTCTCGACTGAATGCATGCCTGACGCAAAATGTGCACATTGCTGCTCGTGCGGGTAGTTAGAGTATGAGGCAATATGAAAATTTTTGGCGTTGCGAGTTGTTTTTGTCCAATGCAATGTGAAGTATTATGCAACAAGTAATGCGCGTATTGTACATGATGCGATGTGACGTTCTGGCGGACGACCCCGACAGAGCAAATAGCTAAAAAGGAGAGTTGGAGTGTGTTGTGCGACGAGTAATGCGGTGTGACGTTGAAAGAAAGTAATGGTGATTGTGGCTTCTTCACATCAACACTGTTTGATGCTGTGTTCGTGGAATTGGACGATAAAAGCATATGTCGTCAAGTAGTTTTTTTTTGTTGGCTTTTCAATGGCAGTAGTGTTGGATGAGACTAGAAAATTGGCGCGTCGTTGCTGTGCGTGCGTTGCTCTTGTGGCATGGCACCTTGTTGTTACTCTTGTTTTGATCTTACCTAGGATCACAAAGCCAAGTTGTATGGCTTTATATTGGTATGAAAAATAATACTGTTACGCTTTCGGATCAAATACAAGTCATCATAATTTCAAGTTCTTTAGATATCCAAAACGATAGACTTCATAATTTTTTTCTATTAATGAACACATGTTGGCTATAAGCTACTGAGCAAGCGTAACATGAGGAATGAAATAATACGCAACCAATTGTTTGTCGCAGCCATGGTAAATACTTATACATTAGTTAAGTCATGTACAATGAAAAATGCTGCTTTCTTGCGCGACGCGGTATGCTGGCCAATGCACTTTCATTTTACAGTGCGACACAGGTATCTCTCCACGTCTCGACTAAATGCATGCCTAACGCAAAATGTGCACATTGCTGCTCATGCGGGTAGTTAGAGTATGAGGTAATAGGACGATTTCTGGTGTTGCGAGTTGTTGTTGTCCAATGCAATGTGACGTATTATGCGACAAGTAAGGCACGTATTGTACATGATGCGATGTAACGTTCTAGCGGACGACCCCGACAGAGCAAATAGCTAAAAAGGAGAGTTGGAGTGTGTTGTGCAACGAGTAATGCGATGTGACGTTGACAGAAAGTAATAGTAATTAATTGTGGCTTCTTCGCATCAACATTGTTTGATGATGTGTTCGTAGAATTGGACGATAAAAGCATCTGCCGTCAAGTAGTTTTTTTTGTTGGCTTTTCAATGACAGTAGTGTTGGATGAGACTAGAAAAATAGTGCGTCGTTGCTATGTGTGCATTGCTCTTGTGGAATGGCACCTTGTTGTTACTCTTGTTTTGATCTTACCTAGGATCACAAAGCCAAGTTGTATGTCTTTATATTGGTATGGAAAATAACATTGTTATGCTTTCGGATAAAATACAAGTCATCATATGAAGTAATTTCAAGTTATTTAGATATCCAAAACGATAGACTTCATGATTTTTTGTATTAATAAACATATGCTGGCTATAAGCTATTGAGCAGGCGTAACATGAGGAATGAAATGATACACAACCAGTTGATGGCCGCAGCCATGGTAAATACATATACATTAGTTAAATCTTTTACAATGAAAAAACTTGCCCTTCTCGCGACGTAGTATGCTTCCCAATGTGCTTTTATTGTATAGTGTGGTACATGTATCTCTCCACGTCTCAACTGAATGCATGCCCGATGCAAAATGTGCACATCGCTGCTGATGGGAGTAGTTAGAGTAGGAGGCAAATGCACGGTTTTTGGTGTTGCGAGCTGTCTTTGTCCTTGACGCAATGTGACGTATTATGCGATGAGTAATGGGATGTGACATATTGTACTTGATGCGATGTGATGTTTTCTAGTGATACATTGCTGCATTATTTATTCATTTTTTACAGGTTTATTTCTCATTGTTCACATACTTCTTTTTACACAGCAAAATTATTCTCAATGAAAATTGATTTAAACACAATCAGAGAAAAATCTGAAAAAAAACACATGGATAGAGAATACAACAATGTATCATTGTGCAAAGTTTTGAGTTGTAATGCATTTCGTGCAATGAGAGAAAAAAACTTTCTCATGTTTAGTATGCTACACCTAAAATACCACACTTTTGAAGTGTGCTACAGCTAAATACGAGAGTTGGATTGTACTGTTGCTAAAACCATACCTTTTTGGTGTGTTGTAGCAAATTTTGCCTTATATTTTTTATAATCAAGGAGCATTATCTGGACATGTCCTTTTCACAGCATAAACAATGTTTAATGTATAGCTGATTAGCTAATCAACATCTTATATTGCTTGAGGTTGGTTCATACTATAGGTCAGATCTCGCCTTCAATCATGCTATTGTTTGTTTCATGTTCTCTCTTGTTCACATCGCAAGAAACATGGCAACTCATTGATATGATCAAATTGTTTGAAATGCAGTGTATGCAAACAATTCTTGTGCAACAGGGTCGTACTACTTTTGAATGTCTATAAAAAAGAACATTAATTTGTTTTAGAGATGGCAAGCAGATGCATGTTGAAATATGATCTCTCATGTTTAAGAATCCTGGTAAAATTTGTTTTTACTCACCAATCAGTTGAGTTTTTAGTGTACATTGAAGCATATTTTGCAAGGTAATTCACATGTCATTTAATACGTTCGTACTAGCACCACACAGCCAACAATTTTTTTTGAAACTATATTGCTTTAGCTTCTCAAAAAGGCATTTAAACTTCATTACATGTTTTCCTTATGTAACTGGAATATGCAAAGGAAATGTGTGCCAATTCTCACACAAATAAAGGCATGGATGTTGTATAATTACTGCCTCATAGAAGCAACCGTAACTAAAAGAGTGGCAGGAAGGAGGAAGAGCAAGATGTAGGAGGGTGTAAGGGCTACCTGAGTTTAGACATAAGATAATTGAGCTGAGATGTACACCGAACTGACAAATACACCATCTCACAATAACATACTCCTATATTAACCCCCTTAGCAAGGCACACACAAATAACTAGTTTAAAAGAAAAGGTAACCTCTTCTAACTATCTCTTTAGTTCGGTTTATCTCGGCGAACAACAATACCGGACAAGTTTACTCCCTAAACTGTTAAATCCGTCTATTTTTACTCCCACGCTGGTTTTGACCATGGTTTTAGGTGGTGTGGGGTCTTGACAGGGCGACGTGTGGATGGCCCTTCCGAAGAACTGATGCAATACATGGCGGTGCATCGTCGGACCGATTCGATCCATGCCGGCGGCTAGGGAACCTTGACGGGATCGACACCAGGCGCATCTACACGTGGTGATGCGTCCATGATGCTGCTTCTCGACACCGGAAAACTGATAGCACGTCGTCACATGCTCGCCAGAGTAGCTCTACGCCGGCGGCTCTTGACTCGGAGTAATGCTACGCTTACAAAAAGTTTTACAAGATTCCTACGTAATGACAACCGTAAATTATGCAACGAATCATGTTTTACCACGTCAACATTTCATGGAAATCTTGTAAAACCTTTTTTTTTATAGATGTAGCACTGCTCGTCTGCTCGCACACGAAACACGCAGAAATGTTGATGTGGCAGGATGGAGCACTATTCGTTCCACAAGTCAAAAATAGTGCTCCATCCTCCTATTTGTAAAACCTTTTTTATATGTAGCACTGCCTGTGTCGGCTCGGTCCAATTGCAGGTTTCGCAAAATTGCTTTATGTTTCTCGGGTGGGTTAATTTTTGACTTGTGGAACGAATAGTGCTCCACCTCCATCCTCCTATGGTAGAGTTTGAACTCGCACGGTAGCACTGATGTATCTTTACCGAGACAAATTTCAGCTGACGTGTAGCAGTTTACTTCGAAAAACATGATGCGGGTGAGTAATTTTCATTTCACGAGCCTGTCAGTGAATAAAGTATGTTTCGATCTAAGAACCGGTGCAGTCCGGCCGGCAGGCAGTATGTCCAAAGCATATCCAGCTCGACAGGAGAAGGTTATTTGCAACGAATAATCTTATGGGAGCTTGAGCAGAAGCCAGGCGCTGCCGAGAAGTGCGAGCAAGAGCAACTTTGGAGGAGCTGCAACCTTGCTGCTATCGCTTCCGTCGTCGTCGCCGTAGATGTCCGGGTAGTCACCCACATGCGGCTCCAAATCGTTGAAGTCACCTGCACACAGCAATGACGAACGAACTTGATGCCGTCAGACGTCAGTCTGTGGATCGATAGTGGTTCAGCACCCTGCATTTACTCCATCTTTTCTATAGATGTCCTACGCTATAGGTACGTACTGCTAAAACGGCTTGTTACTGGTCGATCTCTAGCTTGATTCGAGCGCTAGGACATGATCTAGTAGTACATACAACAAGAGATGAATTCTGTGTGCGTACATGTTCCAAAAATCAGAAAAGAAGAGAAACGACGCAACAAAAAAATATAAATGAAGATGAGGGGTATCGACACCTGTACCTGTGAACCTGTTCATGCATGTCGTTTGGTGGGAAAGAAACGCGAGAGATGCTTCTGCCTTGTGTTGACTCCAGAGCTCTCATTGTCGCTGGATTTGGTAATACTATAATTAGCAGCTAGAAGATTAGATTATTGTTCCGGCTTGCAAAACCAAAGCCATCCCTTCTGTGTGCGTACATGTTCCAAAAATCAGAAAAGAAGAGAAACGACGCAACAAAAAAATATAAATGAAGATGAGGGGTATCGACACCTGTACCTGTGAACCTGTTCATGCATGTCGTTTGGTGGGAAAGAAACGCGAGAGATGCTTCTGCCTTGTGTTGACTCCAGAGCTCTCATTGTCGCTGGATTTGGTAATACTATAATTAGCAGCTAGAAGATTAGATTATTGTTCCGGCTTGCAAAACCAAAGCCATCCCTTCTGTGTGCGTACATGTTCCAAAAATCAGAAAAGAAGAGAAACGACGCAACAAAAAAATATAAATGAAGATGAGGGGTATCGACACCTGTACCTGTGAACCTGTTCATGCATGTCGTTTGGTGGGAAAGAAACGCGAGAGATGCTTCTGCCTTGTGTTGACTCCAGAGCTCTCATTGTCGCTGGATTTGGTAATACTATAATTAGCAGCTAGAAGATTAGATTATTGTTCCGGCTTGCAAAACCAAAGCCATCCCTTCTGTGTGCGTACATGTTCCAAAAATCAGAAAAGAAGAGAAACGACGCAACAAAAAAATATAAATGAAGATGAGGGGTATCGACACCTGTACCTGTGAACCTGTTCATGCATGTCGTTTGGTGGGAAAGAAACGCGAGAGATGCTTCTGCCTTGTGTTGACTCCAGAGCTCTCATTGTCGCTGGATTTGGTAATACTATAATTAGCAGCTAGAAGATTAGATTATTGTTCCGGCTTGCAAAACCAAAGCCATCCCTTCTGTGTGCGTACATGTTCCAAAAATCAGAAAAGAAGAGAAACGACGCAACAAAAAAATATAAATGAAGATGAGGGGTATCGACACCTGTACCTGTGAACCTGTTCATGCATGTCGTTTGGTGGGAAAGAAACGCGAGAGATGCTTCTGCCTTGTGTTGACTCCAGAGCTCTCATTGTCGCTGGATTTGGTAATACTATAATTAGCAGCTAGAAGATTAGATTATTGTTCCGGCTTGCAAAACCAAAGCCATCCCTTCTGTGTGCGTACATGTTCCAAAAATCAGAAAAGAAGAGAAACGACGCAACAAAAAAATATAAATGAAGATGAGGGGTATCGACACCTGTACCTGTGAACCTGTTCATGCATGTCGTTTGGTGGGAAAGAAACGCGAGAGATGCTTCTGCCTTGTGTTGACTCCAGAGCTCTCATTGTCGCTGGATTTGGTAATACTATAATTAGCAGCTAGAAGATTAGATTATTGTTCCGGCTTGCAAAACCAAAGCCATCCCTTCTGTGTGCGTACATGTTCCAAAAATCAGAAAAGAAGAGAAACGACGCAACAAAAAAATATAAATGAAGATGAGGGGTATCGACACCTGTACCTGTGAACCTGTTCATGCATGTCGTTTGGTGGGAAAGAAACGCGAGAGATGCTTCTGCCTTGTGTTGACTCCAGAGCTCTCATTGTCGCTGGATTTGGTAATACTATAATTAGCAGCTAGAAGATTAGATTATTGTTCCGGCTTGCAAAACCAAAGCCATCCCTTCTGTGTGCGTACATGTTCCAAAAATCAGAAAAGAAGAGAAACGACGCAACAAAAAAATATAAATGAAGATGAGGGGTATCGACACCTGTACCTGTGAACCTGTTCATGCATGTCGTTTGGTGGGAAAGAAACGCGAGAGATGCTTCTGCCTTGTGTTGACTCCAGAGCTCTCATTGTCGCTGGATTTGGTAATACTATAATTAGCAGCTAGAAGATTAGATTATTGTTCCGGCTTGCAAAACCAAAGCCATCCCTTCTGTGTGCGTACATGTTCCAAAAATCAGAAAAGAAGAGAAACGACGCAACAAAAAAATATAAATGAAGATGAGGGGTATCGACACCTGTACCTCTCGCATGCTAAACGAGCGCTCTACCATCTGAGCTACATCCCTTTTCACAATTTCTTATGTTAGATTGTTTATTAATAAACATACATAATACCATTCATGCCATCACAAATTCAGACTTCAGTCATGGGTGTACTGTGCTTCATCCAAGGTGGAAACGGAAAACACAATATAACTGGGGGTTGATTCAGAGAAATAACAATTCGTGGGTCCAGAGGGTTTAAGAACCCGGAAACAAAACGTAGTCCAGCATGCAAAAAGGATATGATTAATGCTGTGAATTTTTGCAATCAATATGAGAATAGTTGTAGTTCCTCCCGAGTTGTGACAAATATCAAAAGTTGTAGGAGTAGATTTTGAGAACAAATATTCAGTAATTCAATTCATCGCAAAAAATATAAATAATTCAATATTAAAAAAAATAAAAAGAGATACCTGTATTCTTACCGAAGTTGTAGGAGTAGATACCGAAGCTTTTACTATTGACAGGACGTCTGCGAATGGTAATTTGACCTTCACTGTTCATTTACTATTAGTTTGTCTAACAACCGAAGCTTTTACCCATGACTCATTGCACTACATGTCTACCAATTTTCATGATTATATCACTTCATATCATATCATATTCATGTCATTCATGTTGCATTGTTCTT
>LAPY01000084.1:183528-197599 GCA_000970635.1 Eragrostis tef | reverse complement strand
GCGGCCCACCGCCGCAATGGCCTCGCCTGGCGGAGGTGACGACATCGACGACGGGCGCCTGTTCGAGGGCGTCCGCTTCGTCCTCGTCGGCTTCGACGACGATGCCGAGTCACAGGTGCGCGCCTCCTCGCGTTTCCCTTAGCTGGGTTAAGTTTGGCCACGGTTCGTGGTGATTGATTTATTTGATGAGCCTCGACAGTAATTTTCGATGCCGTTCCTGCAGTACCGGTCGGACATGGTGCAGCGCGGCGGCGTGGACGCCGGGCGGCTGAGCAACGGGTGCACCCACGTTGTCGTGTGGGGACTCGTCTACGTGAGTTTTGCTTGTTCAATTTGATGTTTAGCCGTTTTGGCACCATTTTTTTTAGAATAATGGCCCTCGCCGTGCCCCATTTTATTACTCCCTCCATTCTTTTTTACATGACACCATTGACTTTTTCATTGAACTTTGACCAACAATATAGATTTAAATAATTACTTTTTGAATGTGAAATGAATATCATTGGAATTTGTAGATAAGACGAAGGGTCAAAGTTACGAAAAAAGTCAACGGTGTCATATAAAAAAGAACGGAGGGAGTACTCTATTGGAAATGTATCTCAGTTAACAGCCAATTTTATATGCTAAGGCTCCACTTAAGTCTCGGCTTTTTTATCAACATGCTAACATGAAGATGAAAACATATTACAACCAAACCAACAGTTAAACTTTCTATTTCTGGAACATCACATGATCATTTGTCCTCCTCTGCTCTTCGTACCTTAAACGTCCAATCCTCCATATTTCCTGATATAGATTGTTGACTGGGCTTGCCATTCATTTGCATCTTGTCGTCTCTTTGAGGCCTCCCACGAACTTGAACCTATAAATCTCATCTTCACCTGCACACATTCGAAGCCTCTTTTTGATTATCTTCACTTCCAACCCACTTGCATTGGGGATTTGACTTGGAGGCTCAGGAAAGAGCTCTATTCCTCCAGCCTTTTCAAGTTCTCCTTGAACAGAGGTTTCCAGCTCTCTGCGATGTCTAGTGCACGTCTTAAGACTTTCCTCATATCTACCCATCTCTGCTCATTAAACAAAGTTATTACGAGTGATCCATATGCTTCTGCAAAGGGACTCACGGTGCAACTGGCAAAGGACATTGGCTAGGGAGCTCCTGCCCAGGGTTCAAGTCCTGGGTACTGCACAATTTGTGGAAAAAATAAAAAAATCCCCTCGTCTGTCCCACAACCAAAGCACAGGTCTAAGGCCCGGCCTAGGTCGTTGGTCGTCTCACATGGGCTACGGTGCCGCTGTGTATGGGTGGGGCAGGGGTTCGGGGGTTTTCTCGACCTGCGTGAGACGGTCTTCTTCTTAAAAGCAATGCCCGGGGGCTGTTTTACCCCCCGCAGGTCGAGTTTTTTTGTGATCCATATGCTTCTCAGCACTGCAGCTGAGATAACACTAGTTATGCAATGCTTCTTATGACTCACCCATCCACTAGCTACATTTTCAGAATCATAACCCGATGTTCAGAAGTGTATCTCCACATTTCTATAGCAACAACACATTCAAAAAAAAAATGACACTCAGACTCCTCCTCGCCACAACCTATAAGTTTTAGTTCTAGTGATCCCTCTTTTCCTATGATTATCAACAGTCATCAGCTTGTTGAGAGCCAGCAGCCACAAAAACAGCTGATTTTTTTTGGACACTTTAATTTTCATATAGCTGGTATGTATAGCGGTGTGACACCTAAAACTTATGATTGCATAAAGAGAACTAGAATAATATTTCCCACTGCTTTCATATTGCCACATCAAAGCAACAGTATTATCAAATAACGGAATACTATTTGCTATTTCCACTAACTCATACCGCCTACTCCATCATTTGTTGTGAGAAACTTCTTCTAAAAGTGAGCAACAGATTTTCTCCTTCCCAAATTTTCTCTGTTGTTTTCCAAACCAGCTATCTTCACAAAATCTAATCTTTTCCCCCATTGCCTACTTTCCACCTAAATCCAAATCTGAAAGCTGTTTCTACCCAAATAATCCCTTTCCAAAAAGATTATGCATTCTTAGAGGTAAACTAAATTTTTTGACTGCCTTACCGACATACTTCCTCTCCACAATTTGATGCCAAAGCTTACCTTCAGTAATGTACCTTTTTATCCATGCTGATGTTAGGAACTCCCGTACCCCCATGTTCTTTTTTCATACTAACCAAATGGCAGTTAGCTATGTGCACTTTATTACGACCTTGAAAGTCATTCCATAGGCAGTTTGCCATACATGAGTGAATAAGATCTATTGTCCACTTTGGAAATCCGTCTTGGCAACTTGGCTGTCAGATTTGATGCGATTTGATTGTTTACTTCTTTTAACGCAGGATGACCCGGAGTGCGTGATGGCGCGGGCACAAGGGAAGAAGGTCGTCACTGAGCTGTGGGTGACCCGGAGTGCGTGATGGCGCGTGCACAAGGGAAGAAGGTCGTCACTGAGCTGTGGGTGGACGACAGCTTGGACCGCGGAGTGCTTGCTGACGCTGATAGGGTCAGTCGGTTTTACTGCCAACTGGTCGCTTTTTTTGCTCCTTTTTTTCCCCGGTGTCACCGATTAATTTAGTGAAGTAGTATTATTTGCCTTTTGCCAGGTTATGTATTGGCCTGTGAAAGATTTGAATGGAATACCAGGTGCTGGGTCGCTGCAAATTTGCTTGACGGGTTACCAAAAAAAATATCGCGAAGACATAACGGTAACAGCCTACTAGTTTCACACCTTGTTACTAGTAACTTGTGTTTCGAATATTGACGATATGACTGTCTTTCGTTCTTTGATTGTAACTTTTAACTATACTAATTAGAAGCTGAACTTCAGATCACATTTTTTTAAGAATTTCTTCCTGTCATCTGAAGCTTCATTTTCTTTCCTAGTCATATTCTGTTTGACACTTTGAAACATGGAGAAGCAGCTGTATTTTGTTGATGAGCAACTATGACAACGTGTAATGGTATAGACATTCTGTTTGACTGTTTGAAGCAACAAGGAAATAAGCTGTGACCTTGGGTTACATGATGATTGGCATTCTTCCCAGTCCTTTTCCTTCAAACCTTTACACTGTACTGTTAAAAATCTTAATTACTTTGAGTTAGCAGCTCATAAGGTGAGCTTAATTATTCTGGTATTTGTCATGTGAGATGTCGTAATTGTTAGCCTTCAGTCTCGTGTCAGTCCAGTGTTCTAGTGCCACTCTTGCGGTTGTTCAGTATCGAACAGCGGCAGTTTCAGTTAGCTGACCGAGGGTTCTGTTTTCAATTCAGAGTCTGTGAAGTGTTAGAGTTGGTCAAACTGTCAAAGTTAAGTCCTAGTCTTTAGGCATGAAGTGTGTAATTGCCACGGCTTAGATGCTGGTCGTGAGCCAGAAGTTAGGAGGCCACTCCAGTGTGATCTAGCTCTATAGGAGCCATGATCTAGTTTGTTTCCCTGTTATATAATAGAGAGAGAGAAACCCAGAAAAGGCACAGCTGCATTGCGGCACCAAGACACTTGTGTTTTGGTGTGTTCTTGTGAGTCGAGAGAATTGCCTGTTGTGCCAACAATATTGTGTCCAGTTTACTTTGGCTATGCCTGCTAACTTTAATGTTGTGGGTCCTGTTGAAATACCATGCTCCCTCCAGTAAAAAAGTGACGTTTTGAACAATGATAAGGTTCCCATAATGCAATTTTGGCTACTGATTTCTGTTTTAGATATTTACATAGCAACATTTTTCAACACAAATATACCCTTATTACTTTCAACGATGGTTCAAACTCAAGTACTTAAAAAGGTTTTTCACACCCAATATTTATACAGTTTGACTGCAGACAACTCAAAACACTTCTTATTTTTTACTGGAGGATAGATTTAGTTACATGATTTATATATTTTTGCCAATTTTGTAAGTTGCCTGTTACAGCTCTTGGCCTCTGTGATTGCACTAGTTATGTTTTCTTATAACTTGACATTCTTCTAACAAATTTGTTGCAGAAAATGGTTTCTTTGATGGGAGCACAATTTTCCAAACCTTTGTTAGGAAATGTAGTTACCCACCTTGTTTGCTATAAATTCGAAGGTACGTTTTTTTCTTTAATCTGTGATTATGTGCCATACATATTCAGTCACTTTGTTATAACAATTAGTTCGTTCTGATGTTTTTTATTTAATGGAACTTCCTAGCTATTAACTAATGGTTGTGTGGCCAAGCATCTGCCAGCTGATATGACAATCTTGTTGCTTAAATTTTTTATTGTTGCTATATGGTCAACTGTGAACTATATAAATTTTTTTTCTAATGATTAGAAAGATTAGTTATGAATTGTTAATCTAAGTATTCTCTTTATATTACGTCAGGTGTGTTATCATGCAGTGACTAATTTATAGCAGCTGATCTGTGTTTGTTTGTTGTAGAATGCGTAGGTCCAATAGTATTTTCGACATTAATTCCAGTTTGATCTTTCATGTGAACCAGGCAAAGAGTTAACATCATCAGCCATGCTTTATATATGAGACATACGAGACCTGGAGTAATTCCATAGCTTATATAAAATTTCCAATTTTAGATTAAAAAGCACTTACGTAGTTAATAACACGGCAATAGAATATATTTTTCTGGTCATTTATTTACTGTTCAATCCATATATCACGATGATTGGTAATTCATTTATTGGTAATTTTAATTTTACACCTCTGCCAGGTGAGAAGTATGAGGCTGCTAGAAAGGTGCGCATCAAACTTGTTAATCACCGGTGGTTGGAAGACTGGTATTACAAAAAATATCACTTTTCATAACTTAACTAGAGCAATATTTTAACTCGATTTTAATGTTTTGATTTATCCTTTTCAATCGTCACTGTTTCAGCCTAAAGGCATGGAAAATTCTTCCAATTGATGATTATTGCAAAAGGTAAGCAAATTTGCAGTATTTTCTACTTTGAAGTTTCCTTTTGAATTTCCTGTATCAATGCTAGAGGGTTTAATTGCTGTTGTTTGCATTCTAGTAATGAATGCCACCCTCAAAAATTTCTGGCCATTTGTTTAATGCAGTTCTTGGGAACTAGAGTTGATGGAGGCACGAGCAAAAGACTCTGAAGATGAAGCAGAAGATACTGGTCAAAGGTCATTTGACAGTAGGTCCAGAGTCAGGCGCAATTCCAACATGAAAAATCGTGCAGAAACTTCTGTCGATGCTGATGTGAATTCACTTATGCAGTCACCTATACCTAATGGTAGTAGAGAGGTCGTTATGGAAAGGCATTTGAACGCACATGGTCATATCAAGGAAACGGAAGATGCAGACAGTAAGACACATGATGTTACAGCCCAAGCCAATCCTGACTTTGGTATGTTGGCAACTTCTGCCAAGGCTATTTGCTCTGCACCTATTGAAACTCCATCTGTCCTCAGTGTAAAGAGAAAGAATGCTGCTGTAAGAAATAATGGTAGCCCAAACTCAATTCAGTTATCTAAAAGGAAAATTGTTGGTGCGAAGACACTGGACAATTCAAGTGGTGCTCCAGGCACTCCAAATTGGTCCACGAACAAGCTTGATTCATCTAAAGTCGACAAAGGGCAACATCGAGAGACGGATGGTCAGTCAGGTAGTCTTGTTCCAACAATTATTCAGTCAAATATTGATAACAAGCTCATCAACGAGGAGGCTGATCCAAATTCTGGACCTGGCTCCAATTTCAGCAACATCAGTAACCCAAGAAACTCTAAAAAGGCATCTCAAAAGTCGTTGGCACCTGAACGACATTCAGTTCATCATACAACATCACATCAGAAGGCTGAAGAGAGCGTGCTGAGAGCTGATTCCAATATTTCTTCATTAGAAATGGGACAACAAAACATTGTTGAGCGTGCTAACATTAAGGGCATGAAATGCAATGAGAAAACCAGAAACATGGATACACTTGATGCTGCATATGCTCAGCCGGAAAAGACCTTAATTTCCCCAACTACCTTAATAAAGTCGCAAAAGGAATATCTGGAGTCGGAAACCATTCCTTTATCTTCTCCATTTGTCAGTAGGCTGAGTGATGCATCTGAAATAGCAAATGTTTCATCTATGGGGGCCAATACAGCTGAAGATGTTCCTGTTGATTTGGTAAAGCAACAATCTAGCTTATCTACAAGCCAACAATTAAGAGCAAGGAAGCATTCCCTCAAGCATGCTGGTCCTGTTGATGGAATCAAACTTTCTGAACACTCTTCATGTGGGAAGAATGTAAAATCTCGATCGAAATCAAGAACGCCGCAGAAATCAATGTCTAAATATAAATGCACCACAAGTCCTTCAGCCAGTGTTCAAGATGGAAAGAAAAGTTCAGGCTTCTCTGTTGATAACATGAATGGGAAAGATGCAGAAGCTAGTGCTAGTGCAGTGAATCAAGATCTCTTGCATCTGATGTGTGAGACAAGAAATGCTCACGCGAAGGATCAAGCACATGAAATATCTGATCACGGCTCAAGGAATTCACAAGTTGTTTCTTGTTCTGGTTTTGCTGACAACACGGCAACGGCGTTTGATGGCAACAGTAATGAAGTATCAGCGACGGCAAAGTTTAAACTTGAGAAGATGTCGTCCGATGCCAATGTGAAAGAAAGCGCAAAACGATTTCGAAATGCTTCAAGCAATGTTCAAGATGAAGCAAGTCATTCAAAGAAAGTTGCAACTCCTACAGAAAGTAATGCAGATTCCAGAAGGCTCGGAAGTGCTAACATGGAGATTGATGAGCCAGTTGTTAACACTGGTAACAAACCAGTTAGTGAGTCACGTCCTACTGAAATTATTCCTCATAACCATGACGATGCAGCCTCTAAAAAAGGTTGCAGTACTGCAAGTGCAGCAACACTTAAAGCAGTTTCTCCAAAGAAACTACCAATTTCTGGAGTGACGAATACCATTGCTAGGAGGACACGGAATGCTCTCAACAGGATGGATGATGCCCAGATAGCATCCAATTTGGAGGAGATTTCTCAAGAAAATACTGAGATGAACACTAAGGTTTCTGACTTTGCAAATGCTGAGAACACCAGAGTGAGGCATACAGCTGCAAAGAAGTCTCAGAATTCTGCCACCAACATGAGTAGTGAAGCATTAATTGATAAAGCTGAAACAAAGGCTGGTGGATCATTGTTTGATGACTTGTTTCCAGAGGACAATGTCAAAGGCTGCCCAAAGATGATTTCAAGCAGTGCAAGTGCTAGTGACTGTGGAATGCTTCCCCCCAAGAACGTGTCGAATCAAAGAGTCAAGAATGCAGTTGCCAAAAGGAAAATGAATGATGTCGAGCACAAGGTAGACAGCAAATGTGGCAAACTTGGTAGTGCCATTGTATCTGTAGCTAAAGCAGTTTCGTCAAAGAGAATCAAAGAGATGTCATGCAATAATAACAAAATAAATGCTGATCAAGATATCAAGGAGGTCAATAAGGTTGGGATGAAGGATGTATCAGGATTGTTTTGCCAAGAATCTGCCACTGTAGATAAGCCAGAAGGTTTGCTCAATTCTAAGTTGAGAAGCAGCAAACGTAATATAGCTCTAAATTCAGATCATGAAAAGGAGAACAGACAAGACCACAGTAATCTCGACTCTAAAGCAAATGCAAAATCTGGCAGTTTGTGTTCAAAATCTGATGCACAATCAATGCAGAGAGGTACAGATGTGCCTGGTAGGTGCCAAAGCGTAAAAGGAAATGATTCTAGAACATTGATCATGAGTGAACCTGTGACTTTTATTTTACGTGGGAACCGCCAACAGAGGAGGGACTACCGGTCAATACTTAGACGTCTAAAGGGACGAGTTTGTAGGGATTCACATCACTGGTCATACGAAGCGACACATTTCATTGCCCCGGAACCTCTTGGGAGAACTGAGAAGTTCTTTGCTGCAGCAGCAGCAGGCAGGTAAATATTGTGATAAATTATGGAGATATGACATTATTACCTTTTTTTCAGTGAGGAAATTTGATGCAAATATACTGGTTTAACTGAACATGTTACCTTGTTGACTAATGTATTTCTATAATCGCGTCCAGATATTTTCTTGGAAAGTTGTCTGATTTTTTAACAAATCTTAATGGTCATATCTTTCCTTCTATTAGGTGGATACTCAAGAGTGATTACTTGACATCGTGTCTTGAGGCTGGCAAGTTCCTGGATGAAGAACCATTTGAATGGTTTGGTACAGGCCTTAGTGATGGAGAGAAAATCAGCTTAGAAGCTCCCAGGAAGTGGCGGATTTTAAGACAACAGATGCGCCATGGTGCCTTTTACGGAATGAAGATCATTGTCTATGGGCAGCTCATATTACCAACGCTTGTAAGAACCTTTTTGCTTAATCAACTCATCTTATAAAACATCCTTATGTTCCTTTGGTGTTTCTGGAAGACAATGCTTCTCTTTTATCTGTATATTTGTCAGTTCTGTTTTGCTTCATTATTTCTGAATCTCTGGCTCCCGCCCTGGCCAGGACACTGTGAAGCGCGCAGTTCGAGCTGGAGATGGCACAATTTTAGCAACTTCCCCGCCATACACTCGATTCCTGGACTCTGGTGTTGACTTCGCTGTGGTATCAGCGAGCATCCCAAGTGCAGACGCATGGGTTCAAGAATTCATACGGCATGGTATTCCCTGCGTCAGTGCCGATTATCTGGTTGAATACGTCTGCAAGCCTGGTCACCCCCTTGACAGTCATGTTCTCTTCGAGACAAACGATCTGGCCGATCAGTCCCTTAAGAAGCTCATGAAAAACCAACAAGAAGTGGCCACCCATGAAGCGGAACAGTCAGAAGACGATGAAGCGAAACAGTCAGAAGACGATGATCAGGACGACCTAAGCTGCTCGGTTTGTGGGCGCAACGACCGGGGAGACGTGATGCTGATCTGCGGAATCGGTATGCATATTGACTGCTGCGCCCCGCCGCTGGATGCTGTTCCCGACGACGACTGGCTGTGCCCCAAGTGCCAGGTACCTAAAACCAAGCCGAAGCCAACGCGAAGCACTGGCCGTAAGCTGCGACCAGCCAAGGAAATGTTTTGATCTTCTCTTTGACGCCGTTGTTTTATTGAACAAAATAAGGTAATAATCCATGCCGTAGTGAGTTTTTAGAAATGCGAGCTCAGCATTTCTTATTTTCTTTTTTTAATAATCTTTATATCCTGTACATGCTTCTTTTTCTTTAGATCCTGATCAGATTGGCTGCTCGCCTTTCGTTATGCACATTTCTTCACTGTCGGTCTCTCATTGCCATTTTGTATGTTTTGTGATGGAGCAGCGCCATGGCCTATACTGGATAATCAGGTCGTTTTTTTTAATTTTTTTAGCACAGGATTACCAGTTTTTTTGCTTTTTTTTTAGAATTACACAGTACAACGTAAATGTTCACAACACGCATGTACACTCACCTTTATGAACACGACTAGTTCATAGTCCCTACGCTGAGCGCAAGGAAAGGCCCAATTAGCACAGTAAGACTGCCGGGCTGGCCCTATACCTGCGCCCGTGGTCTGGGCCAGTTCCACTCGACCTCTTATAAACTGGGAGAAGAACCCTGCCACAATACGGTTCCGACACGTCACTGCTACGCATGGGCAGTGCTACACGCCGAGCACCGTGCCCTGCAGAGCCTCGACCTCGAGATGGTGTGCGTGTCATGCGATCTCATGATTACCATTCTCACTCATTCCCCTTTCCATCCTCATCCGGGGCCATGCCATCATGAGACCACACGAGCACAGGCGCACGCCGCTCTCCCGATCCGGCTTAAAAAGAATCTTGTCATTTAGCAGTACTAAATAAAGTTTAATTACAAAAACTTTTTACAGATGAGCGTAAATTTACGAGATGAATTTAATGAGCCTAATTAATCCATGTTTTGGTACAGTGATGCTACAGTAACCATCTTCTAATCACGGCTTAATTATTCTCGTTAGATTCCTCTCGTGAATTAGACCAGAGGTTCTGGAGTTGGTTTTGTAATTAAACTTCATTTAATACTCCTAAATGACAATATTCTTTTTAAATGTGACCCCTCTAAACTTTAGACCCTGAACGGCCTCTTGGCCTGGAAGCTAGCGTAAAGAAACGCAGCATGCAGCAGTGAACCGAACAAACGTTCGCGTCATCAAGCTCCAGGGAGAAAAGTCAGTTCGGGTTGTTTGGCCCCAAAGCGAGCATTCCTCCCATTCTGATATCCCGTACCGTGCGCCGATGCGGCAGTTCGGCGTGATCCTTTCGGGCGCCGCGACGAGGCCGCGACCATCTATCTATTCTCAGATCAGGGGTCCTTTGGCGCGGGCGCACTCAACGCCGTGCGCGCTTTCGAAGGCCGTGTCCGCGAAAGCCGGCGCAGCCATCACTCTCTCCCGCGCCTGCCTGGGCGCCATGTGAGTGACGCGAGCTCCCGATCCTTTCCTTTTTCCACTTGCACTCTTGCGATCCAGGTATTAAAGACGGCGCAGGAAAGATCGATGAACACGTCCCCGGCTGAGCTCTCTTCTGTTACGCACACTGTGTGGCCCAGGCGAAGAAAGAAGCAGGCAGGCACGCTGCGCTCTCGCTGGATCAAAAAGGGCAAGCTCATGATTTTTGCCGCAGCTGTTCGCAGAGGCGGCCGGGCCAGGACTGGAACGGGATCGCGTCGACCCGTCGTTTTCGTTCCCGAGTCCCTAACTCCGGTGGCCCGTTCCTAACTTATCCTGTCCATTACTCCGGTTTGCCTACTCCCGGAACGGGCCAGGCTACGGCGATCGATCGATCGACGCCAACATCGGCAACAACGTTAGACCGAACTTGTGGGGCTTTATTCGGCATCCATGGAAATGTAAATCAGGGCCGTTGCTTTGGCACTCATTGTGGACAGATTTAGAGGCACGATCACTTCAACATATGTGTTGCTACTATATTTTCTGCCGCACGCGCAACACTCTCCACCCGTGTGGATCACACACCGCTGTCACGTGCGAACAAAATGTCAAGGAAACAAAAGTCTCTCATCGCAGGGGAACCGCATCAGCAGCACTGCAAGTACAGGCTGCAAGCAACAACAAATCCCTTGCTTTCGTAGGTGGGGAAAGCGGCGCAGGCCTAAGTCAAGGCGTCCATGTGCTGCCGGGGGCCGCTCGCACGTGCCGCCCAGCTCCTCCTCCTCCTTCACAACGGCCCGCTCGCTGCCTGGTCATCGGAATCCGATGCGTGCGTGACGATGCCATTTCGGATCATCATGCGAGATGCTCTGCTTATTAGCGCTAATCCACCGCTTTCTTCGCTGGAAAAAAACGGCACGATTTTGAAGGCCTGATCGAGGAACAAAGCGTGCGCGCGCCCGCGCAGGGCAAAGATGGCGGCGAAAGGAAGGAAGGAATTTCGCCAGCCGGGAAGATGCTTGCGCGATTCGGCTGCTCATTATTGGCTTGTCCAGATTTGACGAGACAGCATACGGCCGTGATTGTTTTTTGGCCGTGATCCAGAATTACTCATGCTGGTTAAATATTGGCTTGTCCCTAACGTTCTTATCTACTACTCCTCTCGGATCGTACACTTGCGATCTTAATTAGTACTAGTGTCATCCGAGATTGCGTTTTGTCCAAGATTGTACAAGATCAAAGGAGTGTCATCCGGATTAATTTATCTGGCGTGCATTTTGCTCCTCCTTCTAGGGTGGATCTGTGAGCGATGAAACATGAAGCCACGCACAAGAAAAAGTGGGAGGAGCAAAGCGTTGGGTGGAGTCATATGCTCTCTGTGATCGATGGAGCCAATCAGCCAATGCATCGTTCGGATCAGATGCTGTTCACATGAGTTCCATCAAGGCCACCGCAGCGCTCCTTCACATGACCCGGCTCCACAAAACCACTTCACGGTTTGTGCCCATGCTCTCCATCAATGCACACTAGCTCCATCCACTGATCCTTCGCCAAACTTTGTTTGCCAATGTGACAAGTTGTTCAGTTGTTCCAAATAACAGTCCAACGGTCGCTACTTTTCTCTACTGAAGATTAGATCGATCCATATGTAAAGTTGGTTGGGTTCTCTCTGAAGACTTGTGTCTTTGCGATCAATTTCACGTCGCCTTTTTCCCGTCACGTGTGGCTGCCTCGCGGCATCCTATATCCTTTCCGTTGGGGAACACATATGGATGGAAAATTAACGACGGTTTACCCTTTCTTCTGAACCAAAGGACAGCGTGGTCCTTGCCAGATTTATGTGCGTTCCTTGTGCAGCTACGAGCGGTTATCGTTGTTCGGCAATCTTCAATTCGATCGAAATGTGCACCTGTCCTCTTTTCCATTTCCTGATGTGACAAATCATAAATTTTCAGTCGTCCCATGATGAAGAGAGTCTAATTTCGAATTCGTCACAACAAAAACAAGAAGATGCAGTTCGGCTGTAGCTGTGACCACACTACCTGCCCCCTAGCCGCTTTAATACTGTTACAACTAGTAAAGTGGTTCCGAAGGAGATACGCATAGAGGAATCCTAGGGTTTGACAGTTCATTAAGTCCATTAGTAAAATCATGAACAAGGTATAACTCCTCTTGCTAAACTTGTCTACGTACGGAGTACTAAGTACTGTACAACATCAGTGGGCCTTTACTTGGTATTGGTCCAGCCTTCACTGGACTTTGTAGAACTACAGTTCTTTATTCAGCAAGTCAGATAGGATCACCATCATAGGCATACAAAAGTGCAACTTGCATGGCTTGTGCTCCATGCTGATGCAGTAAAAAAAAGAAGAGAGGGAGTGAGTAGTTCTAGGCCGCTAATGTGAGTAGTTCTAGGCTGCTAATGCAGGCCAATAGGAGCAGGACGGTATCTCTCTACCACTATGCGTGCATGCACGACCAGTAAAAGAAGTGGTTTGGATAAGCTAGGATACTGGCTCCCTCCCATGTACCCAAACATTGGGTAGGAGTACGTTGTTTTGAACATTTTGAATATTTTGTGTCGCGCAAGTTGGGGGCCGCTGATTTGTATATACTCCTTGTGACGTATGCTTGGGTAAGATAGGTGTAGCAGTAGTTGGTGATCAGCTAGGGCTTTTTTAAGGCTAAGATTTGCTTTGTTGGTACCTGAAAGATTCGGTGGTGGCCGATGTTGGTACCCAAATTACGGTTAATAGAATTCTCAGTCGTGCAGGCACACACTCATGCATGGTACACGATGTAGTCTCGTATAATCAAGTGCCAGCACCTGTTGTGGAGCTAACATGATATACCTATACATTCTGAGCTCAAAACCATTACATTGCTGATATAATTTGATGCGTGCCATTTATGATCGAATGATCAGCCAATGGGCGCTCTCGATGGGGTGTGTGTGTGTGTAATGGTGGACCGCAAATTAAACCGAAGAACACTGCAGGTCAGTTAATCACTCGTTATGGGCCGGGCACGTTTGTACCATTCTCTTCCACTCCAGTCCCCTACCACTACAAGTACTCATTTCGTTTTCCTTGCGATTCTAAAAAAAAAAAATCGTTTTCCTTGCATGCTTTTGCCAAAATCGTACGGCTGTAATAACTGGACCCCTACTCCTGTCCTACGGCTCTCCACGAATCCGAACACCAGAGCTCGCCATCATGGCTCTTTTTTCCGCTGGCCGAAGCGCCCGCGAGCTAACCGATGGCCGGCCACAGCAACATGGGCACGTATACGTACGTATACGCAGCAGCAGTACGTCCACCGCTCATCCCCGGCCGGCCGGTTCCTCGAAGACAGCGGGAATAAGGAGGGGTTTGGAAAGCCACGCGCCGACGCGCTCTTCCCCTCGCGTGCAGCATGTCGTTGACATGCGCGCGCCTGCCCAAAAAACTACCCACCCCCGCGCGTGGCAACTCGTAAACTAGTGCCCGTCCACTGCACCCTTGTTCGCTCGCTCGCCGCTGAGGTAGAAGAAGAGGAGAGAAAAAGGAGCGCCCGGCCGGCTTTTGTGATATCCATGCAGACGAATGCGTGCATGGTGTCAGTCACTAGTACTAGTAAAACGCCTTTGCACGACGCGTGAAAACGCATGCGTCTCGGCCAATGGCGGCTCCGACGCCGG
>LAPY01000084.1:142473-156486 GCA_000970635.1 Eragrostis tef | reverse complement strand
CGGTCCCGCCCACATCCGTTGCATGCATGCCATGCCATGCCATGCCATGCCGTGCCACACTGGCTCTAGCGCACCGCAGGCACTACTGGCGATGTAAATGGCCACGCATGTTCGCGGGCCCTGATTGGCTCGGACGGGATAATCCAACCTTGGATCGACTTACCTTGGAGGCACGCGCGCGCTAGTTTGGTGACCTTGTCGACGCGTGAGGCCGTTTTGTTTGTTTTATCGGCCCGTCCGTCCTCTGCTCGCAGATGTGATAGCGAAATCGCAGCGCCAAACAAACGCCTCCCGGATCCCACTGGTCACTGTTGTTGCATAGGATTCCCGGCTTCATGCAGCGTCTGCTGTCAACTGTGGGCGCCCAATAAAGGAAGCCTTGAGTTCCAGCATGGCAGCGTTGGCACAGCTCGCTCTCTCTCTCTCTGGCACTGCGCAGGGCCAGCGCAGGACATCGGGGTCGAAAAATGTTTTGCACACGGGACCAGGCGAACCACTTCAAATTGTCAAGCTAGGGTGGTGACACGACTACTACCATGGCCGCTGTCACCTTTGATGAAGGCTTCACCGTGGCTGGCGCATGCACGAAGCTAGCTAGCCGGCACAACCCACGTCGCATCCCATCACTCGGGGTCCTCCCGGCTGCCATGCGGCATGCGAGCGTGCGTGCGTGCTGCTCGCGGTCCTGGTCGATCACTCACCCGGACGTTCATTCATATAGAAAAATCACGCATCTGGAGCACCCACTGGCTGTAAAGGTTCGAGACGTGTCGACCAAGCCTCTGCCCACGCGCACATCAAAGCATGTGAATGACGTCACAGCATCCAGCTCTGTAACCGGAGATGGACACGATGAAACGGCGCGCCAGAGGCAGAGAGAGCGCCCATCATCCGGCAGGCAAGCGTACAAACAAGGGAAGCCCAGCTCCCTGTACCCGGGCCGGCCCCGCGCCGAGAGAGGCATGTGACCGGGCCTACTAACGGCAAAGCGCGCAGGTGTCCCACGGCGGGCCATGATGGGCCGCAGGGAGCCCAAAGGTGAACCCAACCGGCGCTTTTTCCTGAATGACATGTGGGGTCCGCTCCCTCCCGGTGATATCTGTTGGCTCCGATTGACGACGGCCATGGGCGGTTGGGGCCCTTCTTTTTGTTCTCCACGACTCTGGCCATCTCCATGATCTCGTCTACGGCCATGCTGCTGCGCCGAGAGCCGCCAAACAACCAATGCCAAAATCACCAGCGCTACGTCAACCAGAATATAAAGAGGGAAATGGTGGCTGTAGCTAGTAGCTGACAGCCGAGTACGTATTGTCCCCGCGGCCGGCCGTCCCATGCATATGCAGCTCGCAGCACTGGCTGTTGCACCATGATGAGCTGAGATATGCCAATGTCCTTGCCATTATGTATGTTCACCTTTTTGGCTCTCGCTCTACTACAACACACACAAACACGCTGACGAGTGAGGCTCTCTCCATACGGCCATCGCATGCATATGCAGCTCGCAGCACTGGCTGTTGCACCATGATGAGCTGAGATATGCCAATGTCCTTGCCATTATGTATGTTCACCTTTCTGGCTCTCGCTCTCTCTACAACACACACACAAACACGCTGACGAGTGAGGCTCTCTCTCCATATGGCCATGTCGTCCATCTACCGGAGTAGTTCTGTTTATCTACGTCTGCCCCGTCCGGTTGTGCACGGTGACATGTGCACCGTTTCACATTAGGAGTCTTCACCACGACTTACGACGCCGCTAAGCATGGGCGCATTAGGCAGACATTGCCGGTCTGTCTGTCCCTAGCTAGCTCGAGGGCACGGGCGCCACACGGGTAGTTTTCAGTTTTCAGGCGCTGTGCGCGTACTGCAGCGCAGCGCAGGACCAAGCCGGCGGAGATGGAGATCTGGCCAAATTATTGGTCCTCCCAAACCTGGCCCCGCGTCGTCGCAGTCGCAGCCGCATCCACTGTTGGCCGATCTCTGCATGCACGCAAATGCATGGCGAACAAGTCCATCCTTGGACGCCGGACGTGCTTTGTACCGGTGCGTTTTATTGGCTCGGCTGACTCATCCCCAGCTGCCCATCATATCATGGATCCCAGCGCAGGAATCTCGAGTCCCTGATGTGAAGCTAGCACGGCCAACCATTGGCGATCGACGAGCTTGACGAAAACTGGTCCATCCATGCATGTACCCGTCGAGATCGCCGGCAGCTGCCCAACTTTGTTGGGCGCGTACGGACCGATCTCGTTTTCTCATGCCTGACCTCTTGTGCGCGAACTGTTGTTTTGGATGGACGCGGAGGTGCGCGCGGGTCGCCAAAAGTTTGAAAGTTCGGCAATTCTAGCTCGATCGAGTCGACGATCTCGATCTCCATGTATTTGCAGCTCGGCCGGTGGCAGCAGGTCCTGAACGTTTTTGGTCCACACTTTTACGCAACACTTTACAGTCTCGTGTGACTACTGCAGAGGCTTCCTCTGCATATATCTTTAATCTGCGTGCTTGGAGCTTGCGAAACGCATGCATGTATAGAGACACAGATGCACGCATGCAAATGCAAAACTGGTGTTTGGTTCATGGTTTTCGAGGTATAAACTCTGCTAATACTTAGAGAAGTTAGGTAGTACATAAAGTTAACTGAACTGTCCTACTCCTAACCAGGCATCCGGCCACAGACAGGCTTGACTTACCCTCAATGCATCTGTGATCTCTCTGGGCTGCGGCGGTATCAATCGGATTGCAACACGTAGACCTGACCACCTGATGATCTTGATAGGCTAAACAAGAGCCTGATGATCTTGCTCCCTTCCTTTTTGTTGGCGCCACGTCCTTGATCCTCAACACCTTAATTACATGACCCCCTACTTTCAACTGTAAAGCTGTTTCCATGATGCTGGGTGCCCTGTTCTCGCCGCTTTAATAGGTTCTATTCCAACCTTTCACAGCTTTGCATGGATCGACGTCGCACTAGCTTGCATCTGGATCCACCAATGCAGAATGCAGCATGGATGCCATTGCCAGCCAATCCGATAAACGCTGGTGGCCAAATGAAGGATCTTATCCTAAGCAGCTTTGCGGCGTTATAAAGATCACTCGATCTATTAACCTAATCAGCAAAAGTGAATGCGATCGATCTTAATCAACCAGGTCAATCATGTAATGATGTTGCTGGTAAGAAGCCATTTAGGCAGGACATGAGATGAACATGATGAGTGTGAACTGTTTTGGTCACACAAACTCATGGCTCCAATCAGGCAGTGACTTGCGAATTAAAGAAAGCAGTTGGTCATATCACTATATCAGACCTTTAGCTTTTCGACACTTTGAAAAGAGAGACGATCATGGGACCCGTCGAGATCGCCGGCAGCTGCCCAACTTTGTTGGGCGCGTACGGACCGATCTCGTTTTCTCATGCCTGACCTCTTGTGCGCGAACTGTTGTTTTGGATGGACGCGGAGGTGCGCGCGGGTCGCCAAAAGTTTGAAAGTTCGGCAATTCTAGCTCGATCGAGTCGACGATCTCGATCTCCATGTATTTGCAGCTCGGCCGGTGGCAGCAGGTCCTGAACGTTTTTGGTCCACACTTTTACGCAACACTTTACAGTCTCGTGTGACTACTGCAGAGGCTTCCTCTGCATATATCTTTAATCTGCGTGCTTGGAGCTTGCGAAACGCATGCATGTATAGAGACACAGATGCACGCATGCAAATGCAAAACTGGTGTTTGGTTCATGGTTTTCGAGGTATAAACTCTGCTAATACTTAGAGAAGTTAGGTAGTACATAAAGTTAACTGAACTGTCCTACTCCTAACCAGGCATCCGGCCACAGACAGGCTTGACTTACCCTCAATGCATCTGTGATCTCTCTGGGCTGCGGCGGTATCAATCGGATTGCAACACGTAGACCTGACCACCTGATGATCTTGATAGGCTAAACAAGAGCCTGATGATCTTGCTCCCTTCCTTTTTGTTGGCGCCACGTCCTTGATCCTCAACACCTTAATTACATGACCCCCTACTTTCAACTGTAAAGCTGTTTCCATGATGCTGGGTGCCCTGTTCTCGCCGCTTTAATAGGTTCTATTCCAACCTTTCACAGCTTTGCATGGATCGACGTCGCACTAGCTTGCATCTGGATCCACCAATGCGGAATGCAGCATGGATGCCATTATTGCCAGCCAATCCGATAAACGGTGGTGGCCAAATGAAGGATCTTATCCTAAGCAGCTTTGCAGCTTTATAAAGATCACTCGATCTATTAACCTAATCACCAAAAGTGAAATGCGATCGATCTTAATCAACCAGGTCAATCATGAAATGATGTTGCTAGTAAGAAGCCAATTAGGCAGGACATGAGATGAACATGATGAGTGTGAACTGTTTTTGGTCACACAAGCTCATGTCTCCAATTAGCAGTGACTTGTGAATTAAAGAAAGCAGTTGGTCATATCAGTATACCAGGCCTTTAGCTTTCTCTCACTTTGAAAAGAGAGAGAGGATCATGCTAAAACTTCAAATTAATTAATGGCTCATGTTGAACATGAGTTTTAAATGTTATGAGGCAGGTAACAGCAGGCTAAAAGAGGCTTACAGGTGATTAAAAGATATGATCTTTTTGAAGCAGCAGCAAAGCCACAAGATCCAAAGATGAAAGTGAGTCAGTGTGTGAGAAAGCATGGTATTGGTCCTGCAAGCTAGGACTCCTGTGCAGCTGTGCAGATCTGGATCGATCCAATGGCATGACAAAATTGAAAGGTGTTCGCTCAAAGAAACATGGGCATCGAAAGATATCTTCCTACTTCGCAGGACAGAGGAAAAAGGAGGAAAAATACAAAAGAGTGGAAAAGAAATCATGGCTGCGACGTATGTATGCAGTAGGCCAGTGGTCACTGGTCAGGTAGGCAACTGAACAGGTGAAAAGTATAACCAGGACTTGGAGTGTGAGAATGTACCCTAGCTGCAAGTTCGGTAAATATACGTAGAGCAGTTTGTATCATGTACTTGCAGTATACTTTGTCAAGCAAAAATATACTTAGAGACCATATATGTACTTGCTGTATACTTGCCAGGAAAAAAACAACTGTATAGCTCACGGTTGAGGAACGTCCGTTTGTCACAGCTGCACAAACCTGAATCTGATCGAAGTCTTGGAGCAGCTGGCTGCAGCCTGCAGACTTAACAGTTTCACGGAAAGCATTTCTCAGTGGTCTTAGGGAACTAAATGTGAAACACACATGGACAGCAACTGAAGGCTGTGCAGCGTAGTAGTACTTCTTTTTTGCAGTATTTTGTTACTGATTTATACTCGTTGAAAAACTGTTTGGAATTGGACCAGGCTTAGGCTGCGGATGGGCCAGCGTAGCATCAGTATTGGGTGACATTAGCCCAATAGGCTTACGGCCCAGTAAATGATTTACAGCCCACATCAAAAACTGGGCTTTCTTAGATAGTTTGTTTTCTCCTTTTATCCTGGCAAACGTGTAGCATCAAGTTCAAGTGGCTAGTGCCATCTAAATTTCGAGATACCGATAATTAATATGTTCTGACATACATTGATTAAGCAACTGCCACGCAGAAGCATTGCGGATTTTCTGATTCCTTCCTACGGTTTAGGACTAGCTAAATACCACCACTCCGGGCCCAACTCTTTGCCTCCGAGCACGTCAGCTGCATCGATGCAATGTTTCTGCAAGAACAAGCAGGAAAGGTCATGCCTTGTGTTGTTTTCCTCTTTCGTTCACAGCTCTGAACTGCGAAATCCTGCAGTTTTTGCAGGGTGAGCTCACCGTGCGCCTCAGCTGGATGCGCAGGTCGGCTTGCGCGGGGGAAGCTGGTGATGAGGCGTTCTCTGAAAGAGAGAGAGACAAACAACCATCACTTTCAGAAACCGAAGAAAGTCTCATGAAGTCATTTAACTGAACGTTGTTGGCAAGAACAGTAATCTTGCTGAAACTGAATGTTGTGATCGTTCTACTGACCTTCAGCTTCGGCTTCAGAGACTCGACAGCAACCCTTGTACTGCTGTTTGCTGCTTGCTGCAAAAGGGACGCCATGGAGAGTTGTCAGACTTAGATGCAGTCTGAAGATGTAGTACATGTCTGAATACTGCTTTGAGGATTTTGTTCACTGTTCTTACCTTGCCAAGCACCCAGTCCGCAGAGTCAAAGTAAGCACGCTCGTGGTCCTGCATTAACATGCACGTGTGCGATCAAAGTTGGTTCAATAGAACTGATCTTCAAAAGATTTTCTGAAATTCATTCCGTACCTTGGATATCAAAGGCTTCTTGGGCGCAATTCCTCCGTACTTCTTCTCAGTGCATGCCTGCAAAATTATTCAGGACATCAGAAATTCATGCACACTCTGCACCAAATATGTGCGCGTAAAATGTTTTTTTTTTTGACCGGAACGGCAGGGGAGCCCCCTACCTATTTTTTATATTAATAAAAAGAGAATATGTGCGCGTAAAATGTTAGGTTAGCGATCTGGTGTGAAACACACATGGACAGCAACTGAAGGCTGTGCAGCGTAGTAGTACTTCTTTTTTGCAGTATTTTGTTACTGATTTATACTCGTTGAAAAACTGTTTGGAATTGGACCAGGCTTAGGCTGCGGATGGGCCAGCGTAGCATCAGTATTGGGTGACATTAGCCCAATAGGCTTACGGCCCAGTAAATGATTTACAGCCCACATCAAAAACTGGGCTTTCTTAGATAGTTTGTTTTCTCCTTTTATCCTGGCAAACGTGTAGCATCAAGTTCAAGTGGCTAGTGCCATCTAAATTTCGAGATACCGATAATTAATATGTTCTGACATACATTGATTAAGCAACTGCCACGCAGAAGCATTGCGGATTTTCTGATTCCTTCCTACGGTTTAGGACTAGCTAAATACCACCACTCCGGGCCCAACTCTTTGCCTCCGAGCACGTCAGCTGCATCGATGCAATGTTTCTGCAAGAACAAGCAGGAAAGGTCATGCCTTGTGTTGTTTTCCTCTTTCGTTCACAGCTCTGAACTGCGAAATCCTGCAGTTTTTGCAGGGTGAGCTCACCGTGCGCCTCAGCTGGATGCGCAGGTCGGCTTGCGCGGGGGAAGCTGGTGATGAGGCGTTCTCTGAAAGAGAGAGAGACAAACAACCATCACTTTCAGAAACCGAAGAAAGTCTCATGAAGTCATTTAACTGAACGTTGTTGGCAAGAACAGTAATCTTGCTGAAACTGAATGTTGTGATCGTTCTACTGACCTTCAGCTTCGGCTTCAGAGACTCGACAGCAACCCTTGTACTGCTGTTTGCTGCTTGCTGCAAAAGGGACGCCATGGAGAGTTGTCAGACTTAGATGCAGTCTGAAGATGTAGTACATGTCTGAATACTGCTTTGAGGATTTTGTTCACTGTTCTTACCTTGCCAAGCACCCAGTCCGCAGAGTCAAAGTAAGCACGCTCGTGGTCCTGCATTAACATGCACGTGTGCGATCAAAGTTGGTTCAATAGAACTGATCTTCAAAAGATTTTCTGAAATTCATTCCGTACCTTGGATATCAAAGGCTTCTTGGGCGCAATTCCTCCGTACTTCTTCTCAGTGCATGCCTGCAAAATTATTCAGGACATCAGAAATTCATGCACACTCTGCACCAAATATGTGCGCGTAAAATGTTTTTTTTTTTGACCGGAACGGCAGGGGAGCCCCCTACCTATTTTTTATATTAATAAAAAGAGAATATGTGCGCGTAAAATGTTAGGTTAGCGATCTGGTTTTCTGAACCTGTACCGAGACACTGAACTTATTCCGGGGAGAATAGGGAAATGCTTATCCGTTTGTTCATGGGTCATGGCAACATGCCGGTACAGATATAGACGCTTCTTTAGCGGCCTGACATGACGGCATGACACACACACACACACTAAGCCATTTTTCAGGCCACCCATCTAATCAGATTCACGACTTAAAAGGAGGAACAAGCCGAAAGCAACTCGTTTCCGTTCATGGATCGCCTCACAACCCATGGCATTGCCCATCGAACGCAACAGCCAATAAATCGTCGCGAGGATGCCGCCGCGCTCGATCGATGCCGTTGCCTTTTGATCCGCCTAAAGCATGTGAGCGATCTGTTGACGGCGAACCCTTAACAAAGCCACGACAACGACGGGATTCCAGAAGCTCTCATCAAGGGGTTGTTCACTGCTCATGCATAATCCATGCAGATGCAGTTGCAAAGTGCGGTGAACTACGGAACCGGTCCGTCACTGACGGTACAAAAGGCCAGGCCACACCTCATGGTTGTTCAGAACCTCAGAAGTTTCAGTCAATAGATTCTCGCGTTGAACAGGTTGCGTAAAGTTTGGTTTGCTTTTGGTCATTTCATTCCTTCTTGGATACTTAAATAATCTTGGTGCGTGCGGTCAACAAAATCAGTTTCTTAAACGTACTCTATAGCGGTATTAGTACTGGATAGTGCAGAATCTTTAAATGCGTTGGACACGGCAGGTTTGCTAAGCAGGTGCAGAGGATAACCGCAACTTAATCTAGACAAACGTTAGGTAGTAATGTTTGGTGTTTACTTTCTTGGATGGTTAAACCTGAATATTTGCAGTAAATGTGCAGTTAAGCCCAGATTAAGATGCACCTAACATACTGTTCCAGGACTCCCTTCTTCACTAACAGATGATCAGTCTTAGCCAACACTGAAACATTAGCACTAAAGGCAAGAATTTTTGCTTTGAGAAAATATACTGACAAAAGAGCCAAGTAGTTCCCTCGCCAAAGAATATACTATAGCATATGAAGACAACACCTTAACCTTATTACTTGGCTTCATGCACATATAAATTAAAGCCAGATATTCTATGTTCATAACTCAAGCGCTGCATTATGAAAACGGCCAAACGGAAACTCCCATCGATCTCTAAACTAAACTAATATATCCCGTGATTTCATCACAGAAAAGGAATGATCTTCCGAAAGAAAAAATGGTAAGGGAGAACGAATGATGTACTAGTATGCATACGAGTCGTCAAAACAACAGGAAACCAGAGGAAGCGAACATCTGAACTGTAATCTCTATTCTTGGACACTTTTTTCTACCAAGTAGTAAAATTCTCACCGAGGTCATATCAAATTACCTCTTCCCCCATTGAAGCCGACGACTTGGCTTCACCACTGCCTGCCATCTCCTCGCCTGCCCTGCTCCTCCTCTTCCTCTTCCTGTCTCCCTTCTCTGAAAGAACAAACAGCACAGCAAGTTTCAGAGCATAACCGAGAGCAAACGACGAACAGGACGACCAAACATCCAGCATGAAAAGGGGGAACCAAACAATCTCGAAAACACACATAAAGAAAGATAGCAAATGACTGAAACTTGTGAAATTTTGCACGAGTTGGGTAGTTGAGGCAGAACCTTGCGCGCTCCTGCAGAGAGGAAGACGGAGGAGAACACAGGGAGAAGCGAGGTGTGTGTGCAGAGAGGTAAGCCCAAATATATAGGGGAGAAAGAGCAGGCGTGCCAGGACCGAATCTCAAGCACTGTTCCTGGATCCAACGGCTGTCCGTCCGAGGAAGATGCTGCGCCGTTGCTGCAGCGTCGTCGGCGTACGGCAACGGACACGGCCCGTTTCTATTTCGCCCTGACGACGGGACACCAACCTGCTGTTGATGCTTCGACGTGTACCTCTTCTCCACCCCTGCAGTTTTCTCTCCTAATCTATGATGAGGAGCGATATGGCGAGGGACACGTGAAGCCGTTCGGAAATCTCATCATCTAGACACTGAGATTTGAGCGAGGCGCGCCGTGGAAAATCTTTAGAGGTGAGAGTCGGGTGGTTCATCTAATTAGCGGACAGGAAACTCGTGCAGTCGTCCCAAGATTGCTATGTGTCGGCTGGAATAATTATGTTTCGTTTACTGAAGAGATCACTGAGCTTGTATACTTTATGAAGCAGACTAAGAAAATTTACTAGCATGAAATGAGATATGCATTTCTGTGAACGCAACACGCTGTCTCGATCTCCCTTAAATTCTCTTGCTCTGCTCCTGACCCAACATTATTTCACTCCCTCAAACTCTGCTAACTTTTGCTGTACCTTTCACTTGTGGTTTATTCTTTCCTGGATTCTAGCGGCAGGGTTTGATCCCACTCCTCCGAAATTCATTCATTTTTTTCTTAAAAAAATCGGATCAATTGTGTCACTGACTCGTTGTCGCGCTTGGGGATTCCAGTCAGCTGCAGCTCTGATATATTCCGTCATATCTAACTCGTGCGGGCTTTGTTCCCCCTTTCCATGATCCTGGTATGGCGCCGTGTCCCCGGGTGATTGGCTGCTCTCCTGCTCTGGCTAAAATGTGCACGCCGACTGATCATGCTGTTGAGTTGGGTAGCAAGCCGGTCAAAAATTCTGGTGAGTGGCTGTCTTGGCGTGTGATTCTCTCCCAGTTCTTGCAATGCTATACATGTACATGCACAGGTTATTGCACAAATTTATGCGTTCTAAATGTGCTGCAAGTTACTGGGAGATATAAATGTTTTGTGTATCTTACCAGGCGCTGGTCCTTTCAAGTAAAGCTTGGGAAATGCCTGGTTTGGGCAAATCTTGTACTGGCAGTCAGTACATTTTTGTTTGGGATCTTGGTAGGCTAACCCTGTCAATCTTACTGCAACGCCATTAACAAAAGCCGTTTGCCACAAATTAAGATACACACGCGAAGTAACCGATATGTGTCATCTTTCAAGCCAAGGAAGGAATCGAAGATTCATCCATCTGCCTCCGAGAGAGGTTGGATCGGATAAGATTGTGACAAGTCAGTGAGCCATTGTCTGAAGTTCAATTCATCCAGAGAAGTAGCAGTACCTATTCAGAGCAGGGAAACGGCATTAGTTTGAGCTTGCCAACTGTAGCTCGATCGATAGGGCCTTGTTTGTTTTACAGAGTTCATCAATTTAAGCTTCAACTACTACGCGTTGGGCACAAGTGTTCCAACCAAAATACTTGTGGCGGGCTACTCGCCTAGAGTACTCTCTTATCGGGCGTCCTGTCAGTGTTGTATCAACCCCGGAGACTAGCAAAAGGACCGGCCGATTGCTTGTCGGCACAGCATGTATGCCAGTCACCAAATTGCGTTTCAATGCGACGGCAGATCCAAAGCTACTAATAATCCCTCTCGAGCAACGTGTGGCGCCACGTGATTTGGGTGGACCGAATCACGTGATTAGAGTATGACCGGTTCCCCTGTGGCGCGCTCCTTATAAAGGGACCCTGTGATCGAAATTCGTAAGGATTGCAGATATTGTTGCTGGGGCCTGCGGCCAATCTAGGATCGGTGATCAGTGATCACAGTGATTTGACAGTAAAGTTGAGAGGCGTGTATAGGCTAGCTGATTATATCTGCGGAAGGCGTGACATAATTGCATTGCATAGAGGCAAGCTCAGCCGTCTGCTAAGCTTCGGCAATTCGAGCTGGCGACCAATATACGCTCTCCAAGCACAACTTCAGTATTCAACCACTAACTTTGCTGAATAGTTTTAGGGACAAATGTAATATACAAATCTGGAATTTCTTCAAGATATCAGCAATCAAGCTAAAATAGAAAAAGTGGCATCCATTTTGTTATTGGAGGGTGTACATGCTAAAAACTCCTCTTGGTTTCTTTAGGATGCTTTTAGATTACACTTTCTATTTTTCTCTTTCTGCCGTTCTTTTTAGAAGCATCAGTTCCAAAGTGAGGTATCTTTTAATCTTGCCGTATCCACGGTTTTCTTTTGCGATTACACAGTACAACTCAGACACTCACGACACGCACGCACACTCACCCTTATGATTGAACATACGCAAACCCTACCCCTATGAGCATCTTCGAAGACTGAGCTGGCAAATCCTCGAGAATTGACGAAGTCACACTGGCGCCTCGCTGTCGACGGCTGCGTCGCCTACTGCTGAAAGCACAAAGCCGTTAAATTCTAGAAAATTCGCTCCTACCAAGAGTCGAACCCAGGACCTCAAAGGTGTTACTCGGATGCCTTGACCATTAGGCCAGGACCGCCGTATCCACTGATTGACCCAAAGGAAATTGACCGGGATATGCTCTGAATTCTGACGGGCGAATGTAAATCAGGGTTCCATTTCAATTTATTTCAGCAAATCATACCAGCACATAGTACCTGCCTCGCCTCGTTCTTTGAGGGTTATTTTTTTCCTTGGAGAAATCAAGGGAGCAATGGCACATTGCTTGTGCATTTGAAAGACAAAATGCGCTAAGGTTTGCAGAAAGTTGGGTGCAAGTTCTTCACTCGTAGCGCCTGCGGATCAAACATCTCGTTCATCTCAACATGCAAGCTGACTCATCAAACTAGACTCTCAGCAACGATCCAGAGGATAGCCAGTCGTACTGCTTAAAAGACACTGAATTATTTGGTTGTCAATTCAGACATGTGAGTAAAAATACGTCCTCATGTAGCTTTTGAATACGAAAATATGCGCTGATGCAAGTCGCGGTGTTTTTCTGCAGGCTTTTTCACTGTCACCGTGACTCGTATGGTGCAAGTTCTTCACTCGTAGCGCCTGCAGATCAAACATCTCGTTCATCTCAACATGCAAGCTGACTCATCAAACTAGACTCTCAGCAACGATCCAGAGGATAGCCAGTCGTACTGCTTAAAAGACACTGAATTATTTGGTTGTCAATTCAGACATGTGAGTAAAAATACGTCCTCATGTAGCTTTTGAATACGAAAATATGCGCTGATGCAAGTCGCGGTGTTTTTCTGCAGGCTTTTTCACTGTCACCGTGACTCGTATGGTGACATGGACGACAAATTTTTGTTCGTTCATGATTGCTGCACGCTCCGGCCGCGCCGTGCTGTCGGGCAGCCATGGAGTCCAGGAGGGCACCGTCAGGTGGTGACGGATTTGCAACATACCTCAGCGAATCTTTTGCATGCATGCGGCATACCGATGCAGCACGAGGTATACAAAAGAAAGCACGCTTTAGAACTTTTCCTAGGATAGGCCATGGATTCTGTTCTCGCCTTTCTGCCGAAAAAATCCGCACACCTCGCTGTTGGTGTCTTGCATTGGTGACTGAAGTCGCTACTCGTTTCAGGCTAGTGCAGCTGTAGAATGTAGTAGGCCGGAAAGCAAAGTGAAGCTGGAAAGATACTGCTGTTCGATTCCTTTGGCAGATGTCATCCCTTTTCATCTTTACAGTTTCACAGTTTTACCTCCTCGAGATCTTTGTCAAGTAAGGATTGGCTTACCGTCATGCATTGTGGCTGCCTGACCGAGTCACAGAGAGTAGACTAGAGCGCCATGCAACTGCAAAATTCACATCCTTGTGTACTTTCCAAACAAAAAACGAACTCGAACACAGGTTATCAGGGATAATTCGATAAAGCATTATACAACAGATTGTCAGAGACACAGTTTGTAGTATACAACCAGCCTACGAGTACAGAGTTTGCAGTTTTGCACAGACAACAAATGACGGCTCAATCTTCATACAAGATCCCAAGCAAGATTTTCAGACAGACAGCTGAGAGCAGCGCGGGCTCACATCCTGCTCTTCCGGACCGGGCCAAGTTCCTTGGCCTTGGTCCTCAGCTCATGCTTCTTGATCTTGCCGGTGGCCGTCTTCGGCAGCGGCCCGAACACCACGGACTTGGGCACCCAGTAGCCGGGCATCCTCTCGCGGCAAAACTTCATGATGTCGCGCGCCAGCGCCGCGTCGTCCGAGCGGCCCACGGCGTCCTTGAGCGTCACGAACGCGCACGGCGACTCCCCCCAGTGCTCGTCGGCGCGCGCCACGACCGACGCCTCCAGCACCGCCGGGTGCTGGTACACCACCTTCTCCACCTCCAGGCTGCTGATGTTCTCCCCGCCGGAGATGATGATGTCCTTGGCGCGGTCCTTCACCTCGACGTACCCGTCGGGGTGCTTCACGCCGAGGTCGCCGGAGTGGAACCACCCGTTCTCGAACGCCTCGGCGTTCGCCTTCGGGTTCTTGAGGTAGCCCTTCATGCCGCCGTT
>LAPY01000084.1:107239-124663 GCA_000970635.1 Eragrostis tef | reverse complement strand
CCCGGGCGGGGCCGCCCGCCGTGACAAGAGACCTCGGAGCGGGGCGGCCTCCGACCCCAGCATGCCGCACGCGCGCTCTGATGCGGTGAGGCTCCTCCCCGTCCCCACTCCCTCTCTCCCTATACCGTCATCCTGTCTCTCGATCTGTGTCCCTGGTCAACGTCCATGTCGGTCGGCGATCGTCTCCCCGATCGGCGTCAGGTTGTAGTAGGGTTTTTGTTTCGTGGAGGTCGGAATGACAGTTGGAACTCGTCCTGTTAGGCAGAAATTCGCCGTGATTTTGGGCATTTAGGAACCGGATAGAAAGTGGAGGGGATGGGGGTATTTGTCAGGAGTGTCTACCGTGTAGGCGAAATAACTGTTGGCTGCATCTATTTTCCATTGTTGAAAGTAGTGGGAATTCCTGTTTCCTTTAATAATAATTCCTGGACATTCTGTTGAGACGTGAACGTTGTGCTTGTGCTGCTCTTTTGATCAGGGCGGTGATGTAGAGCCAACTGTGTCGGGCTTCCAGGGCTCTTACTCCGTATCTGGACGGAAGCGTCTCAAGCTGCTGGTAGAAGAATCATCGGACATTGAACCCATTGCATGTTCGGTGTCGGTATGTGATGATTCAAAAGGGAGCTTTCTTGAACGGTACACATTTCACTGATCATCACATCGCTTCAGTGTTTCATTTACTCAGTTTCTTTGAAGTTACTACTGATCGATAATGCTTCCTGCATGATTTTTAAAGGTGCGCCGAGCGGCACCCATCGGTTTCCCCTAGTGGTGACCAAACACAAAACACTGGCCTGTATGCTGCAATGCAGGAAAATGTTTGTTCTATTAATAGCAACGGCTGGATCAGTCCGCAGTCTGGGCTTGGATATTCAGCTGATCAAAATGGGACACAGAGTGCATATGCGCAGCATCAACCTCTGGAAGGTTGCTTGTATATGAATGAGCACGGCCAGATGTGTGGACCTTACCCACCTGAACAGCTGTATGAGGGGATGTCCACTGGTTTCTTGCCTCAAAATCTTGCTATCTATGCAATGTCTGGTGGGAAAATGGCAGATCCTGTGCCGTTAAGCTTCCTGAAACAGTTCCTTGCACAATGGAATGTTGGCGTTGCCGTCTCCACTCCTAATGAGTCCACGGAGGCTAAGAAAGTGGCTCCCAGTGATAAAATGGTTCTTCCAAATGTATGGCTTGCTTTTCTGTCTTTGTTTCTGTGCATCATCCTGTGACCTCTCTACCTTCATGATTTGGTTAATTTCTGTTGACTCCCTATTGTTAGGCTCTTTCAAGTGAAGAATCATGCTGGATGTTTGAGGACGCAGAAGGGTGCCGACATGGACCACATTCTCTTGCTGAACTTTCCTATTGGCATCACAGTAGCTATATCCAAGAACATTCAATGGTAAGATAAATGGCAATGAAACAGTAGGGTCTCCCTAGGGTACAGCTTAAAAAATAAATAAAAAAGAGCAGAAACAGCAATAAAAACTATGAGCCTTCTGAATCTAACCTTGCCTTGTTTCTGTAAATGTCATGTACAAATGTGAAGATCTGGGGTGATGATGACATTCTTATCATACTTCTGTCTAAGTAGGGCAGCAGTTAGTAAGCAAGACACTTCTCTGTAATTTGATAATACCTAGTAACCGATCTATAGTGTTAGACTGATAGCTATGCTTCTTTATATTTTGTCGGAGGCATATTGAAATTTGGTTCATTAGGTGGTTTTAGTGCCCTTGGCCTTAAGTGTTGGATTGGCATCATAGATGAATATTGAGTAACTTTCACAAAACTATGTATTTTGTTTCTGGTCAATAGTATCACAAAACTACAGATTTGAAGAGTTGTATCACAAATCTACAGATTTGGGGTACCCTTGTATCATAAAACTACAGATTTAGTGTACTGAATCTAATACTACAGATTTTGTGAGCGATGTATCGCAAAACTGCATAAATTTGTCACAAAACTACACATTTGGGCTGTATAAAGTTTGCTCACAAAATCTGTATTTTTGCGATACATTGCTCACAAAATCTGTATTTTTGCGATACAAGGGTACATTAAATCAGTAGTTTTGTGATTCAACTCCTTAAATATGGAGTTTTCTGTGATAGTTTTGACGAAGAATATGTAGTTTTCTGCAATTTACTTGTGAATATTTAATACGACGGTCCTGTCACATTTCCTTGCATTCTGGGTAAGGACAGGCAATTTAGTTTCTTAATCAGGTTGAGCATCACATTACTACATTAGTACCTCATAGTTCGGGCGGTATAGCGCGTAAGGATCATCTTGGTGAACTCAACAGGAAAAGATAAGGTTCTGTTGAAATTCCTGGCGGGGTTATTTCCCTTACTTTCTGTCAAGTCATAAGATATATCATTATAGCACACTTCTCCCCTGATTGCAAGTGCTGACTTATATTTATGAAATATTATTTCATTCTAACATAGTCACTATCTGAATTATTCTGATTTTACTGTAGATTTACCACATTGATGGCAAATTCGGTCCTTTCACACTTGCATCACTAATTGGTTGGTGGAGTGGAGGTCATGCAGTGGTCTCAGAAGTTTCAGCTCATGATTCTTCATCAGTACTGTTTCCTTTAATAATAATTCCTGGACATTCTGTTTTTTTTTTTGAGCCAATCCTGGACATTCTGTTGAGACGTGAACGTTGTGCTGTTCTTCTTTTGATCAGGGCGGTGATGTAGAGCCGACTGTGTCGGGCTTCTACAGCTCTTACTCCGTATCTGGACGGAAGCGTCTCAAGCTGCTGGCAGACGAGTCATCGGACATTGAACCCATTGCATGTTCTGTGTCGGTATGTGATGATTCAAAAGGGAGCTTTCTTGAACGGTACACATTTCGCTGATCATCACATCGCTTCAGTGTTTCATTATTCTTTGAAGTTACTACTGATTGTTAATGCTTCCTGCCTGATTTTTCAGGTGCGCTGAGCGGCATCGATCGGTTTCCCCTAGTGGTGACCAAACACAATACACTGGCCTGTATGCTGCAATGCATGAAAATGTTTGTTCTATTAACAGCAAAAGCTGGATCAATCCACAGTCTGGCCTTGGATATTCAGCTGATCAAAATGGGACACAAAGTGCATATGCGCAACATCAACCTCTGGAAGGTTGCATGTATATGAATGAGCATGGCCAGATGTGTGGACCTTACCCGCCTGAACAGTTGTATGAGGGGATGTCCACTGGTTTCTTGCCTCAAAATCTTGCTATCTATGCAATTTCTGGTGGGAAAATGGCAGATCCTGTGCCGTTAAGCTTCCTGAAACAGTTCCTTGCACAATGGAATGTTGGCGTTGCCGTCTCCACTCCTAATGAGTCCACGGAGGCTAAGAAAGTGGCTCCCAGTGATAAAATGGTTCTTCCAAATGTATGGCTTGCTTTTCTGTCTTTGTTTCTGTGCATCATCCTGTGACCTCTCTACCTTCATGATTTGGTTAATTTCTGTTGACTCCCTATTGTTAGGCTCTTTCAAGTGAAGAATCATGCTGGATGTTTGAGGATGCAGAAGGGTGCCGGCATGGACCACATTCTCTTGCTGAACTTTCCTATTGGCATCACAGTAGCTATATCCAAGAACATTCAATGGTAAGATAAATGGCAATGAAACAGTAGGGTCTCCCTAGGGTACAGCTTAAAAAATAAATAAAAAAGAGCAGAAACAGCAATAAAAACTATGAGCCTTCTGAATCTAACCTTGCCTTGTTTCTGTAAATGTCATGTACAAATGTGAAGATCTGGGGTGATGATGACATTCTTATCATACTTCTGTCTAAGTAGGGCAGCAGTTAGTAAGCAAGACACTTCTCTGTAATTTGATAATACCTAGTAACCGATCTATAGCGTTAGTCTGATAGCTATGCTTCTTTATATTTTGTCGGAGGCATATTGAAATTTGGTTCATTAGGTGGTTTTAGTGCCCTTGGCCTTAAGTGTTGGATTGGCATCATAGATGAATATTGAGTAACTTTCACAAAACTATGTATTTTGTTTCTGGTCAATAGTATCACAAAACTACAGATTTGAAGAGTTGTATCACAAATCTACAGATTTGGGGTACCCTTGTATCATAAAACTACAGATTTAGTGTACTGAATCTAATACTACAGATTTTGTGAGCGATGTATCGCAAAACTGCATAAATTTGTCACAAAACTACACATTTGGGCTGTATAAAGTTTGCTCACAAAATCTGTATTTTTGCGATACAAGGGTACATTAAATCAGTAGTTTTGTGATTCAACTCCTTAAATATGGAGTTTTCTGTGATAGTTTTGACGAAGAATATGTAGTTTTCTGCAATTTACTTGTGAATATTTAATACGACGGTCCTGTCACATTTCCTTGCATTCTGGGTAAGGACAGGCAATTTAGTTTCTTAATCAGGTTGAGCATCACATTACTACATTAGTACCTCATAGTTCGGGCGGTATAGCGCGTAAGGATCATCTTGGTGAACTCAACAGGAAAAGATAAGGTTCTGTTGAAATTCCTGGCGGGGTTATTTCCCTTACTTTCTGTCAAGTCATAAGATATATCATTATAGCACACTTCTCCCCTGATTGCAAGTGCTGACTTATATTTATGAAATATTATTTCATTCTAACATAGTCACTATCTGAATTATTCTGATTTTACTGTAGATTTATCACATTGATGGCAAATTCGGTCCTTTCACACTTGCATCACTAATTGGTTGGTGGAGTGGAGGTCATGCAGTGGTCTCAGAAGTTTCAGCTCATGATTCTTCATCAGTAAATGGCTTAATGTGTGATGTAGTTGATGAAATCAGCCAACAGTTGCATTCTGGGATAATGAAATCAGCTCGCAGGATTTTGATTGATGAAATATTCAGTCATGTACTTCCAGATTTAATTGCTTCCAAGAAGACTGAGAAGCAACTGGCTGCAAAGCTGAAGAACCAAGCTACTAAGGTTTGTTTTATTTTGCACATGTTTTCTTATAGTGACCTGAATCTTATTATTCGTTTTCCATCTTTAGTAAGTTGCCTTTTTTTTGGCAGCCTGACATTGTGAGCAATAAGAAGGTTTCTACAATTAAGGCCAAGGTTGACGCACGGTCCACTGTTCCCCAAAAAGGCAACTCCTCACATGATATGGCCCCAGATTCTTCTGTGGTTATTCCTGATAATACTGTTGTACTATCAGCAGTTTGGCAAACGATTTATTATGAATCCATGAAGAGTATCTGGGATGGAGTATTCTCCGAGCCTGTTATGGAGTACTGTGATGTTTGGTTACAGAAAAATTGCCTGTTGAATCTGCCTTCCACGATTATTTCTGGCACCCCTGATGATGTAGAAGCTCAAGGCAGTGATGAAATGTCACAAAAGGTGTTTCCACTACAGCTCATTGTTTCTTTTTTTCTTGCGAGTTGTTTGGGGCTTTGATCCTTACTCTCTTATTTCATAGCTCATATTGTGTTGTACTTTCATTCATTTTGTTGCAGGATTTGGATACTCCTGAATGTGACATGGATTTTCCTCCTGGATTTGGACCAGACAAAATTGATGGCAAGTCTGAACTGAGCACCAAATTATTTTCTGGCCCCTTAGCGGGAGTTCAGAAGATGCTGGCGAACGAACTATATGTCGCATCAAAGCAATCACTATTTCACTATTTTGAGGAGGTTATTACAGAAGAGATAACAAATTGTTTGTGTTTTGGACTCGAAAGCAATATTGATCAAGTGAGTTGGTAACAATAAGGAATTTATCTTGATTACCACCAACATCCCTAAATTCACGTAATTTCTTTTTCTAATTTTTTATCGCAGGAACAAGTTGGTACCCCAATTCATGCACAAGAATCATCCATGTCTACTGGAATGTCTACACACAAAGGTCTTGGCCCCGTTGAAATGGTTCTGGATGAAGAGTTAAAACCCGTTGAAATGGCTCTAGATGAAGAGTTAAAACCCATTGAAGAGGCTCCAGGTGAAGAGTTAAAGGCAATTAAAGAGGCCATGGCCACAATAACCAGTGCAACTGAAATGGCTACTGATGAAACATTGAAGGTGGAAACAACAAATAATACGA
This sequence comes from Eragrostis tef, assembly GCA_000970635.1. Classification (NCBI taxonomy): domain Eukaryota; kingdom Viridiplantae; phylum Streptophyta; class Magnoliopsida; order Poales; family Poaceae; genus Eragrostis; species Eragrostis tef. The sequence goes on along the minus strand of LAPY01000084.1, from coordinate 118,565 downwards.
TGGATTCTCATGGTAAATGAACAGAATCCTCTACATTTGTTCTTGCCTGTATTGTGCTTCATTGCATTTCTTACCCTCCTGAAATTTGTTTGCAGCAGAACACATATCCCTTTCTATATCGTATGCAAGTATATTTCAAAAGATGGATATCTGTAAGACAGCGGAATTGGGTGAGGGTTTTGATGAAATACCTCCTGGAATGGAGGCTGGCTTAGTTCCTTTGGCACTTGCGAACAAAAGGAGATATAATCCTTCAAAGTCAATAAACCCTATTCCTGTGATATCTAGATATATTACCATGGCTCTCTGCCGGCAAACACTACATGAAAATGTTATGAAAGAGTGGACATCACTTTTCTCAGGTACCATTAGCAAGTGCCTTGACTCATGGCACACCAGTCAAAATGCTATACCTGTAGATGGCTCATCAAAACTCAAAGAATATACATATTACAGAAAGAGGAAATTCAAGAAAACCTGTCAAGCATCAACATCAAAAGAACCAGTGGCAATCTCAATGGATGAACAGCTGTCCAAACCTTTATGTGAGCTTGTTGAGCGCAAGGTTTATGTTAAAACTATCAAGGAATCAAGAAAAACCATGACATCGAAGAGAGCCGCTGCTGTTGATAAGCCCTCTAAAAGAGGAGCGAAAACTGTGGCCAATGATGCTTATGATTTGAGTATACAGCAAGACCTGAAGCTCCTTTCCAGTGAAGTGCCAAAGAGTAAGTCTTCTAATCGATTTTATTATTCTCTTTCAGCTTTCTGATACATAGATTTGTATTGAACTGTGTTACACTTTTGGTGTCCAGAAAACAGGACATCTCGTTCAACTAAGAAGCATGTGACTGTCAGCAAAGCACCTAAGGCGAACAGTAGCATGCTCACAAAACCTGTCAAGAAGAAAAAGGCGAGGAACACTTCCATTGAGTCCAGTCAGAAGGTAAAGCCGGTGATTTCATGTCCAGAATCAGATGGTTGTGCTAGAGCTTCCATTAATGGATGGGAGTGGCGTAATTGGGCGCGGAATGCTACTCCATCAGAAAGGGCTCGTGTGAGGGGGTACCGTGTTCGTACTATTCTTTCTGTGTCAGATAAGAATGCCTCAGATAAGAATGGTTGGAAACCCCAGGGCAAGGGTCCATCTGCAAGAACAAATCGCGTTAAGTTGCGAAACCTGTTAGCAGCTGCTGAAGGTTCCGAGCTACTGAAAATAACCCAAATGAAGGTAGAAGAAGCCTTTTATGCTCTGAAAAATATGTTTTATGAGGTTTCAGTGATGCCTCATCTATGTTTTTCTTGTTGTGTAGGCAAGGAAAAAGCGGTTACGTTTTCAGAGAAGCAAGATTCATGAATGGGGTCTGGTCGCCCTTGAGTCTATTGATGCTGAAGACTTCGTAATCGAATATGTTGGTGAACTGATTCGTCGGCGGGTAATGATGCATTACCAATCATCCTGTGCTTCATTGATGTGTGAAATTTGAGCAATATGTTAGAGATTGATTTGTTGTTGACAGGTCTCGGACATACGTGAGTTTCAGTATGAGAAGAGTGGGATTGGAAGCAGTTACCTCTTTCGCTTGGACGATGATTTTGTGGTAGGTGATACAGATTATTCCTCACGTAACATGCCCTGAATCCTGTGACGCGTTGGTGTAATTTTGTTTTATTTTCTTACGATACTAAGAAAGTCATATACTATTTGAAGCAGTAGAAAATGAGAACGCCATTTTTAAAATAGTTAGCTAGGGAATGCATACACAAATATATTTTAGACTATTATTTTGTTGGTCAGAAAACTTTAGGATATGCTTCTTTGATGGATGGTAGTGGTAGTTGTGCCGCATTATAATCCCAAGCTGTGTTGAAAAATAATGTTCCAACTTTTTACTGCCCAATTTATGCAGGTTGATGCAACTAAGCGTGGTGGATTAGCAAGATTTATAAACCATTCCTGCGAGGTAACTTGTTTGTCTGTGTCTGTATGGTAATGTGGGCATGGTTGCTATTTAATTATCATGCTTGCTAAATAGTGCTTTATATTTGCCATGCTAGCCAAATTGCTATACAAAGGTGATCACTGTTGAGGGTCAGAAGAAGATTTTCATTTATGCAAAGAGACGTATACATGCTGGTGAGGAACTCACATATAATTACAAATTTCCGTTGGAGGAGAAAAAGATCCCATGCCACTGTGGTTCCCAAAGGTAAATCATCTAATGATAGTTAGAAGAAAGAATTCGTTATTAGTTTGTATATTCATGAAGAAGATAATGCAGTGTAAATATTTTAGGTGATATTTAGTTTGCTCATCACACTTCTATGGTCCTATTCATCGTTGTTATAGGCTGGTGAACAACTTTTATCTTATAAAACATAAAATTTTAGCCACATACATATATTTTTCTTACCATTTATCTTTTATATAGTGTGATTTGAATGTTGGTATCACAATTTTCATTTACCACTGAATTATTTGTACACCACTCCCTTGTGGAAAGCATGCAGATGCATCGTTACGTTATCTGTTTGACTGTATTTCACTCCTTCGTGCACAGTGTGCAGACAAAAAGTAATTCTTTTCATGTCTTGAAATGATTAAGTCATACTTAGAAGAGAACCATTGAGGAACAATCATTATGTGGTATGCTGCATATGAGCATTCTAATGTTTTCCTTGCAATGGTCTTCGCAACAGTTTTCTGCTACTGTTTAGCTTTTTTTTTTTAAACTCTGCCTGTTTTCTAACTATTCAGACTAAGAAAGTCATATACTATTTGAAGCAGTAGGAAATGATAATGCCATGTGAAAATATTTAGCTAGGGCATGCATACACAAATATATTTTAGACTATTATTTTGTTGGTCAGAAAACTGTAGGAGAGTTTTTGACATTGTGATATGCTTCTTTGATGGATGGTAGTGGTAGTTGTGCCGCATTGTAATCCCAAGCTGTGGTGAAAAATAATGTTCCAACTTTTTACTGCCGAATTTATGCAGGTTGATGCAACTAAGCGTGGTGGATTAGCAAGATTTATAAACCATTCCTGCGAGGTAACCTGTTTGTCTGTGTCTGTAGGGTAATGTGGGTGTGGTTGCTATTTAATTATCATGCTTGCTAAATAGTGCTTTATATTTGCCATGCTAGCCAAATTGCTATACAAAGGTGATCACTGTTGAGGGTCAGAAGAAGATTTTCATTTATGCAAAGAGACGTATACATGCTGGTGAGGAACTCACATATAATTACAAATTTCCGTTGGAGGAGAAAAAGATCCCATGCCACTGTGGTTCCCAAAGGTAAATCATCTAATGATAGTTAGAAGAAAGAATTCATTATTAGTTTGTATATTGATGAAGAAGATAATGCAGTTTAAATTTTTTAGGTGATATTTAGTTTGCTCGTCACACTTCGATGGACCTATTCATCGTTGTTATAGGCTGGTGAACAACTTTCATCTTATAAAACATAAAATTTCAGCCACATACATCTATTTTTCTTACCATTTGTCTTTTATATAGTGTGATTGGTATTTTCGTTTACCACTGAATTATTTGTACATCACTCCCTTGTGGAAAGTATGCAGATGCACTGTTACATTATCTGTTTGACTGTATTTCACTCCTTCGTGCACAGTGTGCAGACAAAAAGTAACTCTTTTCATGTCTTGAAATGATTAAGTAATACTTAGAAAAGAACCATTGAGGAACAATCATTATGCGGTATGCTGCATATGAGCATTCAAATGTTTTGCTTGTAATGGTCCTCGCAACAGTTTTGTGCTACTGTTCAGCTTTTTTTTTTATATATATATACTGCCTGTTTTCTAACTATTCAGTGCTTGTTTAGGTGTCGTGGATCAATGAACTAAGTATTAAAGCTATCCCTCAAGGTAATTTCAACAGTTATGAATTTTTGTAGTTTGCTACTCAGATGTTAGTTTTCATGCGGTCTGTTTTCTCATAGGACTTTCATTTATTTATTTTGGTGTCATCTGCTTGGCCATCTATGTGTTGTGTGTTGAATATGAATGCTCATAGAGTGTGTTGTCCAATGAGTGTGCTAGTTGGTGCCCAAATATGCCCAAGCTCCAAAATTTTGCCACTTTGACCAAGTTTGGCCTCCATTTGGTCGGGTGCCCAAATTTGGCATTGCAGCCCTCCTATTTGTCATCCGTAGCTTAATTTTTGTGGCAAAAGCTGGTCAATCAGGGCCACCAAATTGAGGAGCCCAGTTTTGGCTTGGCACGAGGTGGCAAGTTTGGTGCAAGCCAAAGATCCCCCAAATCTTTTCAATTGAAGCAAACAAATTAAATATTAATGCTCACCACAGTGAATTTGATTACGAGGGCACGTGATGGGACATGAATTGCAGCGGAGTAGTATTCGTTAGTAGTGTCAGGTCGGGACTAGAGAGAGGGAGGGTAAGGCTTTATAGACTTGACTGGTGATTCCTGGAACAAAGGTTTTAATTGCTTAGCCTCCTGCCTTCTATATCGTGTCTCAGTTTGCTGTTTGCTGACCGTCATCTAGGGGTGCAAATTGGTGAACCTTAGGGTCACCTCCGACCCTCTTTAGTTCAACTAAATGAACTAGTTTTTCAAACTGAAAGTCATTTTGAAAAACTAGTTCATTTGGTTGAACTAAAGAGGGTCGGTGGATACCCTAAGGGGCACCTATTTGCACCCCGACCGTCATCTGGTATGGTAATCATTATTCACACCGGGGCCACATATGGAACCTATGTGAATCGTGCAAGGACATGCCATAGTCTCGCACGGGTATTCCATTTGATCAAATCATCATATATAGACCTCAATAGTTTAGTTCCCCCAGGTGCTCTGTAGGAATTTAAAGTAACCATTACCTGCAAGTTTAGAGTGAGAGCTTCACCCATGGCAACTGTTTATGTATATTTAGTTCTAATATCTTGGCTAATGAATGCCCACTGCATGCGCAAATCAATCCGTGAGACTTACTAACGGATACTACTATACTAGACATACCATTTCAGCTTTGTTGGCCAACCCGTGGTTCTGCTTCCCTTAGAACATAGTATAGCCTGTAGTACTGAGGACTTCAAAAAAGGCTTTATGGTGATTAGAGTGTTTCATTGCCTACTTCGCAGGATTAATATCAAAATATGGAGGCCACGGACATGCTATGTTGCGAGAAGAACTACAAAATATATTTATTTAAGGTACACGAACTTGTTACAAGGTTCTCAAGGAAGGTGCAAGTGCCCCCGCCTCTGGAGGACTGCTGCAAGCTTCCCTTTTGGTCCCAGTGGATGTGGCAAATCAGTTCAGGATAAAGGGAGCTAGTAAATGGTTTGCTTTCTGACAAGGTTAATACTAATGTTCTCTCTCATATCTGGGTAGAGTCGCAAACTTGTACAGGCGCACAATATAACTGTTACATTGGCTGGATTGAGGTTATAGAGTTTACATCGTGGGTATAAAAAGGATTGAAATTTTTCATCCTTTTCTAAGCATTTACTCCCTCCATTTTTATTTTGATGACGTTTAGGACAAGAATTTTGCACATTAGTGTAAATCTTGTCCTGAACGTCATCAAAATAAAATGGAGGCAGTAATTAGCTGTGAAAAATGAAATACAAAAGCCAGTAATAATGCTTCCTCCTTTTCTGTTGAGAACCATGCTTGCCAAACTAGACTCGGATGCCAGTGCCGTTCTTGTTATCTACTTGGATGGAAGTACCCTGTATGCTGTGGACTGCATGCACGGCACAATGGCAATGTGAAACTATCGACTGGAAGACTCTTCTCGCTTGCGAGATACGCGTACCTTCTTCATCTGGGCTTTTTGATCTCTTTTTTCCATGTTGATAGAGTACATGTGTAGCATCTCTTTCTCTTGTACCCGAAGTGGAAGATGTTTTGGCTTCTTTTTTTTTTTAGTTACTACATACGCCTTGATGCTCCATTCACACCTATCACGAGCTTTGCTCAGGAGGGTGTGTGTCAATTTTCTTGCAAGCAGTGATGAGTGAACACTATTTATCTGTGACTTTGTAAATTCTATTCCATGCAGAATGCATTTGGGGCGTTAGGTGTCTTTTTGTAGAGCGGTGCAAAAATATATTCATGGACCTACTCCTGTTCTTGCAGGTACATTATTTCATGAATACATCATCATCTGAGGTATGCATATAGATGTCCACGAACATTCCAAATGCGTGTCAGTGTGTGGTATGTGTTCCATCTCATAGTTGCTTGTCCTTGTTTTCGTACTTGCATTTCAACAATGAAATCGCTAGTAGCATTTCTTTATCATGAAAACCACGCCCAGGACCTCCTGATTTGCTTAAGTTTCGCAGGTTGCTTGGTCGGATGCATAAATGCACGTTGTTCCACTCGCGTAAGTGTGTCAATTATCTAAGTTCCTTTTCTTTCCAGCCATGCTTTTTCACGAATTAAATTGGTTAATCATTTTGGTTGCTCACGATTTGGCGATGGATTGAGGTAAAAACGCATGTTACATGACGGAGAAGGGATATGGTAAGCATCTAAGCGAGCAGCCTGGTAACTCGAAGTAAACAGTAGAATACCTGTCCAAAAATGAGGTTAACAATTTTGTTTTCCTACTATGCTTTATATTTAATAATGATTGAGCCAAGAAAGAAAAAACGAACAAAAGATAGATATGGGCGTTTGCTAGTTAGGTCAACATGGTGTAGTTCGGTGAAGAATCGAAAGTCCATCTTCCCCAGTGCCGAAAGGAGCAGGGCTCAACTAAGGGCTAGAGTAAGAACAATCCGTGTTCCAGCATATCGTATCACTTGTAGATAAAATGTCCCTAGATGAGTTCAGGAAATGCCGGTCTATAATATCTTTTCTTCTATAGCCCACGGGGTTGTTGTTTTTTATTTTTTTGTCATTTGAAAAATAGTAATTTATCTTTTGGGCCTTGGGGTTATGGAGGCATGGAGCAGAAGCTGTAGAATCTTCCTGGGCCTATCTCCTGGACATGGAAATTAACACCGGACGGGAAAAGGACACTTTTTTGTTCAATGGAAGAACGGAGCATGGGCGTTCTTTCGTCTGCTTAAAAAACCGAGTGATTACATAATTTTACATTGCCATCAATTTGTATTTTTACGATAGGTTTTCCATATAATTGTAGAAAGGCAAAATTTGCTCGTAGACACCCTTCCATAGTGGCTTTTGCCCTTAGACACTACTCAATTGAGGTTTTGCCAATGGACACTAGCTACTGCACACTCATACACTCAAATTATTATTCTTCTAGTGAAAAAGAGATATAAATCTATAAATGACAATAGTGCCCCTGGCAATTGTGATCTGACTAGACCGAACCAAACTAAACTAAACATGTATGCTTACCATAACGTGTTCTGATGGTATGACGAGCTGGACCGAGAACTTTTTTTTTAAGATCGAGCCGGACTGAGATCCAAATGTTAATGTACCCACAAATTAAAATTGACCACAAGGCAATTTCGTCAAGTCACTTGTTTTCTTTCTCATCAATGCAAGAAAATTATCATTTTAATAACTTTAGTGTTCATTAGCTAATTACGAGTAGTATCTATCGACAAAACCTCAATTGAGTAGTGTCTAATAGCAAAAGCCATCATTGAAGAGTGTCTATGGCAAATTTTGCCTTGTAGAAATTACTAAATTCACAGTATGACTTGCCTTGTGCACTCACGCTTGATAGACTGATGCTCTGGAGTACTACTTTCGTTCTAGATTGGCTAGATTATGACAGGACACAGTAAGCCTTCACACCGCTACTAGTCATGTATTGTTTCTTGTGTGAATTGTTCACCGGCTTTCTGCTCGGTCGGAAGAGCGTATGGTAGCATGGGTTCAAGTTGAAGTAAAAAATGAGATCCCATGCACCTTGCTGGCCGGTTCGACTCCGGCATGTCGGGCGCATTCGTATGTGGCAATAACCTTTTGTCACTCGTTAGCTAACCTAATTGTTTACCAGTCGGCCAGTGGGACAAAATTCGAAGATCTTGGCAACGTTGTTATAGTAGGATTTAGTAGCATGCAAATGCTCCCTTTGCTTGTGCGGGAAGAATGTAAAACCTGTAAGCTTTTCATTTGGTATTGACAAAAACCTGTAAGAGCTTACTACTGTTATATATTCTATAACCTTTTCATTCATATGGTTAATGTCCCTTTCATCTCTATAACATAGAAAGGTCCAGTGTAAGTACTTTGTTGACTAATACTATCAACTCAAGGCGACCAGTGTGGTCAGGACTGGTGTTTGTGAGCGATGTTGTGTCTGCCACCCAAAACAGGAAGGCCTAAAACATATTATGCAGTATGCACTAAGCCGCAGTCAGAAATGCCAGATGAATTAAGCGCCCTGAAGGCCCAGGAGGCGTTAGACCAGGATCCTGTGTTAATCTCGTCTTCAGCTGAAATACGAGTGGCTCCGATAGTCACATCGACTTGACGCTCGCACTGAGACTACTTGCTCTGCATCTTCAGAATCAGCAGTGCTAAACCTCCAGTTTCTTTAAGATTTCAAGACGGTAGTTGAGTACTCCGATCACTTATAAATATCTTTAGTTTCAAATATTAAGAGTAACTTGATTTTTTCTATAACTTACATGGTCCATCTAGACAAGGTATATATATGTACATGTACATCTATTTTGCTCGGTACACTCCTACGATATCATGCTTAAAATGCTTAATAGAAATATATCTACTCGGTGAAGTGTAGTGGGCGGCCCATTATTTCCACACGAAGACAACATACCACCGGCGCAGCATTGCGTTGGCCATCTGTTTGTACTTCTCCTTATCATTTGCAGTGAAGTAGGCGACGAGCTGGTCTCTCTTCGGCAGGCTTCTTCACGGTCTCACCGAAAGTGTATTCTTTGGCCGCCCATCGGCGCAGAGCAGGGTACTCGTCGTCGCCCGTCAAGCTCACTCCGGTTACTTCCTCCAGAACGCCGAGCCGCGCAAAGCAGAACGTGTGGTTGGGCCAGGCCAGCTAAACTAATTTTGCGGGCCTTTCCTTCCGCGTACGCGCTCTGCAGCGTCGACGGCGGATGCGTGACAACTTCAAAAGCTTATGTAGTGGCTTATATATGAAAACAGGTTTTCTAACTCATTTTGGCTTATATATAAAAACAACTTATCCTGTTAAACTGTTTGGCAAAACAGCTTATCCTGTCTTTTCTAGAAACGGCTTATCCTGTCAAAATGTCCTTAATACCCCTGCCTATTTGACATGGCTCTACACATGTAATTTATGTGAATGAAAGAAATAATATTGAAAAACAAATTAAATTGAACAACATAATTTATAATGACAACTAATATAATAGAGTACAATAATAAAAAATAATGTTGGAAAACAAATTAAGCGGAACCAAAGACCACGACCATAGAGTACGGTAGTGTTTATAAAAGTGTCATAATCTTCACATTGCATGTGACCATATATCAACTATACATGATCTTACATATGTTTTTTGAACTAATATAATAGAGTACTATTATTACACATAAATACACTCATACGTTTTCTAATCTGATTGCAACTAAAAAAAAAATTGGGGAAGTTTCACTAGCGTCGACAGGTAATGGCCACGCGCCGGGCATGCGAGCGGAGTTGCTCCGAGCATCAAGATAAGCACGTCGGCCCTCTGCTTTTGCCTTCCTCGTTTTCTTTTCTAATCGAGGCGTCTATCAAGCGCAGCAACCTCGTCATTTCCGCCGAGCAAATTGAGCGATGTCGCCGCTACAGGTCTCCTCCGCTCAAGTCTCGCCAACAACTCCAATCCGCTGCAGCCTGCAGGAGGCCCGCCCCTGAGCCGGGAACGCCTGGCCAGGACCATGGTCCGGCCACCGGGCAAGCCATGCTAGCGCCGTGTGGCAAGAGGCTGGGGCCCGCGCTCGGCCATGGCGCCGCTGCTCCATCGCCAGGCCAGCACCTAACCGTTGCCGCAGTGAAGCCATGGCTGCGCGATAGGAGCGAGAGGAAGAGACGACCGGGAGCAAAGGGAGAGGAGCGCGTGCGTCTCGCCCGGGAGGAGGGTCACGGTAGGAGGGAGCGGTGGCAGGAGCCGTATTTTGGTACCAAATGTAGAAACAGATAACACCGTTGTGTAACTGTTAGCTAGGCTAGGAGCGATTCTTCTGGCTCTCATGCAGCGCTCGCCCACCACATATCTTCACGCACACGATTAGCTAGTTTGTAGGCTACACGATTATGCGATGCGGTTATCCCAAACCGACTCTGTACATGTATAAATCTCTTAGAGATGAATGAATCATTTACGCGATTGCATTCTTACATGGTATCAGCTTAATCCGATCCTCAATTTCCGCTGCCTCTCCAATGGCCGCGAACCAGTCCTCGTCTTCCTCCTCTCCGACTGGCTCCGCTGCCTCCACCAATCCCTTTGCTGAACCCCAGCCAAATCTAGTCGCCGCCGCATCTCTCTAGCACGTCAACATCCGATCGCATGTTCCCGTTCTCCTCGACTATGATCAACCACTCGTCGACCATGTCGACGGCACCGTCGACGCGCAGCTCATGTGGCACAACACTGAGTGGCTGCAGGTCGATCAGTGCATCGTCTCCTGGCTGTACAACACCATCACGCCGGTGGTGATGAAGATGATCGTGGTTCCACGCCTCACGGCTTACGTTCTCTGGAAGGAAATCCGTGGCCTCTTCCTCGACAATGCTGATCAGCGGGCCGTCTACGCCTTCCAAGAATTTCACACCCTTGTGAGCTGTCCGATCTGCTGCGCTACGTCGGCCACCCGATCGCGCAGGACGCGCTAGTGCTCAATGCACTGCGGGCTGAGCTCCAAGTACGGCCACACCATCCCCATCCTCACCACGCGCAGTCCGCTCCCCAACTACAACTACTTCCGCGACTACCTCCTGCGCGACGAGGCCCGTCTGGCCTTCACCGCCAAGCAGGAGGCGACCACAGCCCTGATGGCCGCTGCTTCCTCCACTGCTGCGACGCCGTTGCCGCCCTCCAAGCCGGCGCCACCTGCTGCCTCCAACCACCCGTCGTCCTCGCCGTCTTTTTCGCCGACGCGCAACAACAACAAAAACAAGAAGCGCAAGCAGTCTGACGGTCGCCGCGCTCCTGGCGACGTCGCCCCTAACCCCTGAACTGGCGTCGTCCAGGCATGGCCCATGCCGATCTGGCGTCCTCAGCCCGCGCCCCGGCAATGCGCAACAGCAGGCCATGATGACGAACGCATAGCAGCAGGCAAATGCGCTCATGGCGAACGCGCACCAGCAAGCCATGCTGGCGGCCACCCTCTCTGGCTCCACCGACGGCCC
>LAPY01000084.1:19876-37735 GCA_000970635.1 Eragrostis tef | reverse complement strand
GTCCGGAACGACACCGGCGGGCCGCTGGACGCGGACGACGAGGAGCTGGCCCGTCTGCTGCACCCCACGTTCCGGGCGGCCAAGCCCACGTAGGCTTTTCCTGTATTTTTCATATTTTTTTCCTTGTTCCCTTGCTCTTGTAACCTTGTTCTCAGATTGAGAGCTCGAACATTTCCAACTACTAGTATACGTATTTTTCAGAAATGGTGCCGCATTGGTACGTCCTTAATTGTTTAACCTCCGTCGAAGTGAGCTACTGCGGTACACTTCCTAATAAAGCTACGACATCAAGCTAATATATATTTACAAAATCCGAGAAACTAGCAAATTCAAAACCACTTATCCGACAACCTATTTAGATCGTAATGTAATCAACGCAATCAAACCTAAGAAATAAAAACAACTTGTTCAGGAACAGCAAATGACCACCGCTGGGCTATAAGCCAACTAGATAAGGCGTGGCCGAAGGCACACATAAACAGTTGCCCCAATCTATCCGTATGGATACAATGCTGACTCCTTTTGGACTAAATACAGCCGAATGAATCGATTATACACTTTCTCTTTCCTTTTTATTGCTGATGTGCTGGAGTCTATACAATAATCTGGTAGGACATTTCCTCCACCACCTCTACAAACTAGCATTTTCCCTGTGACAAGGCGCTCATTGCCTAGATGTAAGAATCCCTTAGTCTTGACAAAACAGATCAAATGGTCAGCTGTGTTAGGTGATATCACTTGCATCCACGAATGAGTTTGAACAGTTGGCTACAACACATTCTTTCTAACCTGAGAACTACTTCAGGTAATTCCTCTAACAAAACTATGCCTCACCACCACACAGAATCATCTCAATGGATGAGGCGAAATTCTGTTAGCATGTCAATTAGGCACGGAACAACACCCCCTACAGTGACGAAAAGATTTGTTCAATCCAATCAGCGAGCTTGCTAATCTTTTTGGTCATTTCAGGATTCTTTGAAAAGTAAGACTGCGCATTGTCGATCATCACAGTGGCATCATGTTTAACAGCCTCCAGAGTTCTGTAGTAATTATTCTCAAGTCTTGTCTTCATCACCTCAACCGAAAATTGAACAGGAAACCTATGGCAACAATCGTACACCAGATCAACAGAATTATTTAACATGAGTGCTACTGTTCAATAATAATAAATGCAATGCACCAGAGACCTGTATGTTTCGTATAAAGCAATAGAGAACTTAAAGCTCGTATAATTGATTCTATGTAATCTACTATAATCAGAAAACAATAATATACAGTTGCATGCATGCACTAATAATCAGAAAACAATAATATATACGTGCATGCAAGTAACAAGTTTGCGGATATTGGTTTGAATATTTTACCAACCTTCTCATAAAACTATTGTCTTAGGTCATAAAATTACATGAAAAAGCTCGTATCATTCATTTATTTCAGTCATCTCTCTCTTTTGCCAATAACTGCAAAACACACATAAACAGGAACTACAACGAAAACAAGAATTACCTGTTTACGAAATCAGATTTCTCAGCAACCTTATCCAACCTTAAAACACCATATCGATCCTGAAAAACCATAGATCGTAAACGATTAAAAAGAACTGTAGAGGGTAACACAAAAAAAAAAACGAGTAATAATTGATAATAAATCAAATTCACCTGATTCCTATGAGACATTTCCTGCAAACTTTCCAATTTAGATAACAATTTATTTCTAATCTCAATATCAATATGGGGATGTTTCCATGGAACCAATAAATTGCCAACATCATGGAGTTCCCAGGGGCTATGTGGGTGATCTGAACCATCATTCTTATACTGTATGACATATTTTTCCCACGGACTATCCGGAAAATCAGGTGATTTAGGCTTTACTGCTGACACCCTTCCCTCCCACCAAGTTCCACCTTCCTCTCCCTCATTCCTCCACCAAACTTTGCACTTATCTCTCAGGGTCCAGTTCCGCTCCATAGAAGCTTCATACCTTGTTCTTTCCACAAGAAAATCTGGGAAGTTAGCGAGCTCAGGCAAGGTGATCGTAAATGTTTGGCCAAATCCGTTAGATGTCCTATCGACAAATTCGATAGTTAATTTACAGCTACTTTCACCAGACCCTCTGAAAGTAGTGTAATCAAGACACTGAATTTTGCAAAGTTCTGCCGCTTTAAGGCCTTTGATCCCAGTCCATGGGCAGAAAGATGATGAACGAGTTAGTTCAAGATATTCTTCATGACCCTACAAAAACAAGAAGACCAGAAACGATAATGATAACAAGTACAACATAAATATTATCCAATGAGCGACTATGGTGCATATGTTTGTCTATCATTTGCTTTACATGCGCTATCTTACACCATGAACTAGTTATTACACATGCAGATGCAATGAGAAGTGGCACTTGCAGTATGCTGTAGGCATGGCATATATTTTGTATGAAATGTAACAAAATGAAACATTTGTAAGTAATATATTACCTGTCCCAAGTACATAACCTCGTCACCAAGTTGAGGAATATAACGGTAGCTCTCTTCATGCTCACACAACATTAACCACGAATACTTTGAGGATTCCTGGCGCCTTTTCCCTGATAGATGTGTATCAGTAAAGTCACAGTTATCTCTTTTGTTCCTAGCAGACCTTAAACCGACAGGTTTTGAGGTTGGTCTGCAGGCTACTTCACGCACATCTGTGATAGTTCGTCTTCCACTAGTGGATGCTCTGTGCGAACCATAAGAACCTTTCACTTGAGAAACATCCTCCTCTGTTGTGCCATCGCCAGAGTACACGAATGACCTCCTTGAGCTTCTTCGCAATCTACTGCTAGCAGCTGTAACAGGACTGCATTCTGGGGGTTGGTACCCACCATCATCATTGGAAATAGAAGTGCTATCATCATTTGTATATTCATCTGAATCCAATTTTTTCTTGTTATTTGATTTTGATCTTGTATATACTGCAGTATACCTCTCTGCAGAATCAAAATTTATTGAATCATGCACACCAACGCTTTTATTATCTGCGCATTCCTGAACACTTCTGGATAAGTCAGCACTCCTATGTTGATCGATGGCAGAATCCTCATCATGCTGCTCAGAAACACTAACATGCTCGGAGTTTGTGATGTTCCCTACTGTAGTAGTTCTTGATTTGTCTGATACGTTTGCTTCATCTGCAGAGCCTCTTGACCTGAATTTCACTTTCAATGATTTAAGCTGAGAAGTATTGTTCATCTGTTCTGTGTTATTCTCTCCATCTGCACAAGTATTATTGTTGCTAGTTATCTTTTCTTTATCTAGCAACGTATCTCCGTTATACTCAGCAGTACTGTGGTTTTCCTGATTTTTATCCATATTTATTGCTGGTTGGATGCCATCGCCGTATTCATGAGGCATCTCAAGTGAAAAAGCACTATTTGAAGTGGGCCGCATGCCTCCTGCTGAGTCACTGTACTTGCAACGCTTTGATGATCGCATCTTAACCTCACCCCACTTGATTGAGTTATTACTGTGAATAGCAGAAACATCATGCAGCCCAGAGGTTCCAGCTTGCATTCCGTCTGTCATTATTTCAGGCTTACAAGCAGAAGAATGTCCATGCTCAATAGTTAGTTCTCGCTCAACTGATTCATGATTAGCTGGAGCAGGCAACATCACTTTATTCTGATTTGAGCATTCTGCTTTTCCACTTCCTGAAGGAAAATCAACTTTGAAATTGTGCCGTGGTATCCTGAGGACCAATTTTCGACTTGATCCAGGATTTCCCTTAGTTTCATCGAACATAGAAGATTGTTTTACATCTTCGGAGTCATAATGATTGTTAATCTCTCTGCCAATTCTTAGCTTCCCATTCTGTTCGAACTGTTCAGCTTCAGTGCTATCCGTGTTTATTTCGCTGTCTGAGAAACTGCCCTCTGAGTCGTCTTCATCCTCTTCTGTCGATGCCCCCATCTTTGATAAAAAATTGCGTGCATTGCGAGCAGCACGCCTCTGAGGTCGCAAGCCCCGAGATTTAGGGGATCTTTTCCTTTTGCTAGAACGACCATTCCTAGACTTCCTAACTCTATGTGGTCTTGAAACAGTAGCAACCTCTTGCTCGTCCAAATTTCTTTTCTTTACTCGCCGACCGGATGAAGTAACAACATCAGTCTGCAAAACACGTAAAAAAGGAAAATAAGTCAAATATTTAGAAGGCACATAAAAAATGCATAATGATCTTGCCAGTGTCACTTACTTCAGATTTTTTCTTCTTTCTTCTCGATCTGCGGTTATGAGCAGCACTAGTAGGATTATCCATATCAATTTCTGCACTTGAGTATGAAGCACCAGAGGAATCACCACTCAAAATCTCCTGTTCTCCATCACTAGAATACTCATCCATGCCGTTGTATTCAGAATCAGTATCATCAGAGATAACTTCGTTTTCCAGTTCAAGCTCAAGGAAGTCTGTTATCTCTGGAAGTGGTTCCCACCTATCCGGATCAATAATCGGGATGGTTTGGTATTCTCCGGTGGTTGCATTGTAAGTTGGGCCAACAGCAAAATTCACAGAGGGAGGTCTCCACTCAATACCAAGGGTACCTAACCGGCGTTTCTGGTACATACTCTGAAAGGGCTCCGGATATGGAATCATACCTGCAATTACAAAATAACCATCACCAAATTGGGATTGACAAGTAAAATTACTAGAGGGGAAGGATTTATGGGCAGTTGCATACTAGAATCGCACAAAAAGTCTTGCATATTCCTCCTATATGGTATTAGTTGTGTTTCCTGCATGTAAAAGCCACATAAGGAAATGTGTGTACATCATTATCAAAAAAAGCATTGATACATAACAACTACTTAGAAAACATATGGCTAACATGTGATCATAGTGATACAAAGGCTGTCAACGAAAGCTATTAAGACTGGAAGGCTCTAGAAAGCCTCCTGGACGCCATGCTGATGGCATATTAAACCATATGTAGGACAGTAGCAGTAGCAGTAGCAGCATTTGAAGGCAGTTGAAGTGGTGGCAAGCGATAGCCAAGCTTACTGGACTGCCTCAAAACCAAGACAAAATCATAATAACCATACTTCCAATATTCTTCTAGCAGAAAACACCAGCTGACCAATTGTGTACTTTGAGGATTGGCAACTCCTGCCATCAGAATTGTGATCCTATATTTCTACATGTTTTTTTCAATGTTTTAATTAAAACAAGGTTCGCTAGCTCCATAATATACCTATATATTATTCTCTGAAAATTAGTAGGTACGGATAAAAGAATATAAAATGCTAGGATTGCAGAGCATCTGAATAACATTATTTCACTAACCACTCACACCATGAATTTCCTTACAAGAAATACATCATACAGATGAAAATACGACTCATTAGCGATTATCAGTTAATGAACAAAATTACTAAATTAAGAAACAAACAGTAGGAAACAGATTAGATGATAGCCCCGAATTGAGGTAGGTAATGGGATAAACTTAATAGAAAACCGAGCATAACCCTTGAACATTTACAAACAAATCTAACCAACTGGTGCAAAATTAAACATATTTCCTTTTAGCTTTCGAACAAACCTGATCAATAGCACTTCCGTTTGTGTCTCGGATAAGGGGACGGTAGTCTCCAAGGAAGAACTGTAGGAGAACATTAGTGAGTAGTGCGCGTATAGAATGCATAAAAGGTGGGAACTTCCCCAAATGTAGGAGGTGCCTAGTGCAAACATATCCTAGTACAGAAGGAAGTTCTATAAGCGAGCTGCTGGATGCATTGTTGATAGAATAAATTTATGGTGGGTAATTTGTCCAACGCACCTACAGCTCTACCAGATTAGGAAGTTATACACAAATTGAAGTCACAGTTTATGATGGGTAATTTGTCAAATGATTTACAGTCACTGGGAGCGATGGTCGCAGTTTGATTGTTGCAAGTGTACAGACATTAGCTTGCAGCAGGCAGCCCACATGAAAGCATGATATTTCAGTGGCAGCTAGTGTACCTGATCATATTTCGCGTCCTTCTGGGACTCTCCTTGCCCTGTACCAATAATGAATATCTGCCCAATTTCGTCGGACAGAATAAGTGATGTGCCATCCCTAAATGACCATTCAGCATCACATAAAGAAGAGAAGGCACAAATAAATTAAATCAGATTTATTAGCCACACAAAAGTAATTGATCGACGGTGCAAACTTTCAGTTTCACATGATTATTATGTATATGCATGTTAACACGACCACATCAAACTGAAAAGAGAACAAAGGACTGAAAAGAGAATAAAGGACCCAATTTGGTCATATTTCAAAGTACCAGAGGTGGATTGGCAACATATGGTAGTCCAGTTGCATGAGTTGCATATAAACATTGGGGAATCAATTATACAAAATGGGATTAACCCTGAAGGGGAAGCAAGGACACAATCTTAAGTGTCAGACTGGGCTGAAGCACCTTTGTCAACAAGTTATGAGTTCATTGGAAGACGATCTGGTTAGTAGATCAAAGAAAAGACGTCTATTATGACTAGAGATGACAAACTTCAGCGGTTATTTAACTGAAAAAACTTGATCATAACGGCGAGAATGTACTAAAGGTTCATACCAAATCTCAAGGTATCCCTAACATATGCTAAAGATACTAGTATGCCCAAAATTAGTTCTGTAGAGATACGTGGATTTGAACAGGAAAAGAAACTTGTCAAGCATACAGTGAAACTTACGGAGAGAACTTTCCATCAACTAGCTTAAAATGGCCAGTTTCGTATATCTGTACAGGTCTTCCTTCCCATATCTGGTATAGATAATTATATTAGATTTTCAAGAATTGAGATTGTGATAAAATAAAGGCATCAGGTTAAGAACATACATCCCAGATGATTGTCTTTCCATCGTAACCAGCACTCATAGCTATACGAGGGTTAAATGGATGGACATCAAGAACGAATGTCTGTTAAGAACAAAGTTGATCAAATGTAACGACGCGATGAATAGCACTTCCTAGACTTATGCCAACAAAAAGTGTATAATTAAGAAAAAAACAAAAAAATTATGAGCTGTGTTTACCGATTCCTTATGGCCAATCAATGAATGCACCAAGCTACCATCAGAAGCATTCCATACACAAATTCTGCAATCTGGAGGACATAATCCAGGTAAGGCAAACGAATACAAATGATAACATATGTGTGTTTTTTTCACTCACGGTACATCTGATAAGAATTTGGAACGGCTGCAAGAAAGAAAATGAATCCACTACTAAGATTGCTGGGCATACAGTGAACAAACAAACTACAATGGCACAAGTTATTCAAAATCATGTAGTCCACTTTTTTAGATACAAAATCAACAAGAGAACTTCTCAAGAATTGGGCCTTCCTATTTAATCAAGAAACCATTTAATGAGTAGCTTGGAGACGTAAAAATATATTTTGCATACCAGAATGACAAAGAAATTAAATGACTATGCATGCGCACATTTTTAATAAAATAACAGAAGGGGCTGTATCAATATGATAACAGGGAAAACACATGAAGCAAAGGACTGAAGATACCCATGATAGCAGCAAGCACAAAACGGTTGTCCAGACTCCAAACGATCATATTGACACCACGTGGAGTTGGTTGATATCTTTGACGAGGACCACCTCGAGGTGGTTGAGGAGCCATTGGAGGTGGAGGAACTTTAAGATGGTAGGCACGTGTCCACCGCCCAACCTTTCCCTGGTCAATGCGTGAGCAAGTTATGCATTCGCTGGAAATATAATATTAAAGAAATACACTGATGATCAACTACAGTTGCACATGTACACATGGATATACTGCTGACGAGCCAGTAAACCTGCCTTAACCATTATACCAGTACATAATTACAACTAACTGCTGCAACACAAACGTAGCATGAATCAGAAAATACAATGGGCAGGGCAGCTTTTGAGGAATGATTATTGATAGTGGTAGCAGGAAGGATGGTCAGCTCAGGTCATCATATAATTATTGATGAACAAAATGGTTTTTCAATATAAAATTGTAGTGTTCCAGGGTCTGAAAGCTTACATGTGACCTCCGAGATCGCGGAACCCATATAATTGCACTGCCATCACGTGAGCAGGTAACAATATTATGTGTGAACCTACAAAAGGTGAAAAAGAATAGTTAATGTAGAATGTTGAAGGCCATCGCAACACCTTTTGGACATAGGTTCGCAACTAAAGAACTGACGGAGCTAAAGAAGCTACATAAGGACAGTTAGAATGAGTATAACAAAACCATAAGTACAGGAAAATACTGACCAGGAATTTCTTAGCTTCAGGCTACTTTCTTCCTTAGTTGTGTGACCGGTATCAGATGAAAAAGATCTAGAAGCCACAGCGCATCCACTGAACTGCACATAGTTTACATCATTTTCGTGCCCAGATAATAGATCCATCTCATGATTTGGTTGATCATGTTCCTCTGAAGAACTCCTGCAAGCATTCCACACCTGAAAGCAACATTTCTGATGAAAAGGCAATTCACCTTATTGCAAAATCAAAGCTGAAAAGCAAAAAGGAACAATGCAAAACATACCCTTGCAAAAGTGTCGGAGCTTCCAGTAACAAATACAGTACCATTAGCATTGAATGCACAACATAAGATTTGGTGATTTGTTGGGTGAACTTGAGCGGCACTGGAAGAGGCATCACCACTCTTCCCTGGAATCAACAATTGAATTGGTTCTCATATAACTAAATATAACCATAGCAGTAAACATGCTTCACGTAACTAACCAGGGGCAGCATCTGGAGGTTTTGGTACAAATATTCGTGGAGGTTGTTGAGAGTATCTAGCATCCCAAATCCTGCATGTCCCGTCATCTGATGACCTGAAAACAAATATGTGATAGCTTGAGACCATAAAAGTGAAAATGGTAAGCAAAACACTGAAGTACAAATAGAGGAAACCAATGGCGAGGTAATATTGTACAAACAATAGACCAAAAATAAAAAATTAAAATCATACACCTTGCATGCAGAGTGAACAATCAATGTTCAAGATGATGATGAAGAATTGATGCACCCGACTGACAATGTGCAAACAGCCAAACACATATTGCAAAAAAAGGTAATAAATAGGTAGTTCATCGCTTCATTAACTTCAGAAAAAGAACAATTATGAAGAATAACCTAAAAACAGAATAGCTATCAAGAAGCAGTGGCATAATTCGCGCTAGTTTATAACCTTAAGACTTAAGAGCACAATGAACGAAAATCACAAAATAAAGCCCAACCGCACACTGTGTAACAAAACAACCAACTTCATCATACTGGATATTGCTTTATTATACATATTGCCAGTAACATCTGTAAACATGTGACACATCATTTTTTGGGAAAAGGACTTGTAGGAACATGTTTCACTACTTCAGTTCAAGCATGTTCCTTACTGAACATGTAGACTAGGGAGCCGTACGAACATGAGATGTTTCCCCTCAAATTGGTTCAGATTCTTTGACCAGACAAACTAAGCCTTATGGTTTCTTCAGAACACTACCAGCTTCAGCTTCAGACAGCTAAATCAGAAGGAAAACAGTGGCTATACCATAGGCCGGTACCAAATTCATGTCTTCATTTTCGTTTTTATAACCAGTTTGCATGCAGCGACAAGAATGGATATGCAGGCATATATTGTAGGGAAGAATACTCACGATAACAGCTGGAAGGCAGCACCAGGCCTTGGACTAAATGCAATGGCAGTAACAACACCTGTATGCCCCTTGAGCACGGAGATTGGCATTCCATCAGGCATACGCCACTGCATTGGTAACAGAAACCATTATAAAGATAAAAGAAGGAAACTATGTTATCACATTTATTTAGGAAGAATGAAAACCACCACACTTACCACCCTAATAACAAAATCATTAGATGACGATGCTACTACGGCATTATTGGAGCTCACCGCGAGATCAGTAATATCACCCTTGATTTGAAAAATGAAACAGAACCAACGGGGTAAGCTATCAATTGAAAGTTACAAATACAAATATGAAACAATAAGTAAAAATTACTTCATGACCACGGCAGCTAGCTAAACAGAATGCTGTTTCCATCGCCCAAATTTTAACAAGGCGGTCATCAGAACCAGTGATAACATAGCGTCCCGTGCGATCAAAAGTAGCTGCAGAAACAGTGCGAGAATGTAAGCAGAACAGAAGACGACCAAAAACAAAACAAGAATATTCTGATGAAAAACTAAGGGGGACTAAAAGACAACCAAGAAGCAGCTAAACTTGATGTTATTGTGAAAGTTATCTTCTTATCTTTTGCTTCCCTTTGTTATCTTGTTGGTTTCATCTCTAGCCTACCCCAACTTGCTTGGGACCAAAAGCTTTTTTTGTTATTGCTGCTACTGTTGTTGTTGGATGAACATAAACACATGCAAATCAACTAATCTATCAGACTACAAATATTCCATCACTGTCAGGAGGACCCAGACCCAAATATTTGTAACGCTGTTAAAGAAAAGACCCCATAACCAACCCTCCTCACCAGCACCCTTAGGTTTTGGATATACATGTAATTCAGAGAACAAGAAAGTTGAACGGACCACAGTACACAGCATTTTGATGTCCCCTCAATCTCTTGATAATTTGCATCTTTTCAACAAGGGTAGATGGCTTCGCAATGGCATAACATGATGCACGTACAGACGGAGCTCGACGGTGCTTGGTAAAACCACCAATCTCTCTCAAACTTAGGCCATGAACCTGATCAGCCTGTATGTGCGGCCAACGGAGATAACTCGGCAACCTGGGAGCTTGCTTATCTTGCTTGGCCCTATCAGCTGAAAGATTCAAGAACGCAAAAACACATTCAATATCAAAAGAAGAGGGAGAGGGGCCAGAGCATAAATCAAACTAAAACAAAAACTTAGCCATTGACAAGCATGTTATACATACGTGCTAGAAGTGAAAAGGAGTTAGAGCCAAGAAGTGTCGGGACATCAGCAGCATTTGGAGAAGCACCATCAATAAAGCTATGTGGATGGCAGGAATTAACCATCAGTTGCTTTAAAAGGTTCACCAAGTGGTCTTTACCAATGTGGGGGTATCTACAAAACAAGAAAGTTCAATGTCACAGTCATTTTTATAGAATAATGTCATGCAATCATTTAGAACTTTCCTGCTAAAGAGGAGGGCCATTTTATTTATGTCTGCAAAGTGTTATGGCAACTATTATATGCCAGTCAGGATAGCTGAGATTCAAAATCAAGTCTTGACTAGTCAGAGAAGCTAAACACTGATATCAATTAGAAATTATGGCAGAAGCTTGGGCTGCAAGCTTCATAAGCGGGCCAGCTTTTTATTTGGCATCACACTCAATAAACTGAAACCCTACTAAATAGGTAATGAATGACAATGAAGAAACAAATCAAAGAGGTAATGAATGACAACAAAAAGCAAAATTATTAGACAATAGAGTAGTTTGTTTGTACCTCTCGACTAACTTTTGGTAAGCCAAAGGGAGTGATATGCCATCATCATTTTCTTCACCGCTTTGGAAACCACCACGTGAATACCAAGCATGGTATCTTCTAGGTAACAATTGATGCTCCAGGAGTTCATTGCACAGTACCCCAAGGGTTCGTTTAAATGGACCACGCGATAAAAAATGCATAATGAGGAAGTAAATTTCTCGCATATCAATATCAACATCAGCCATGGATGCAACATCAGCTGGCATCACTGGATTCACAGGATTAACCTTCTCGAGTTCCTGAGATGGGAAATCCAGGAGGGGCATACTAATGGAGGGTATATTGCCAGAAGGATGCTTTCCAAAAGACATTTCTACTACGCCACCTGGATCTGGAAATAATAAGGACAGTATACACACATTAAATTACTTATAAAGCAAAACATCAAACAAATGAATGTGGAGAGAATAAGATTATCTCTGAAGTATGAGTTAATTTCACAAACTACCCACCATAAGTTTGGGGTGTAGTTTCACAAAGCCACCAATTTTTAACTCATACCGTATTATGCTCTTCCGGTCCCACATGTCAGCTGCACATGCCCAACGTCATATACCGTACATACTTGCCATGCGATGTATGATTTGTACGGCTGACACGTGGGACCAGGTCGATGAGATACGGTATAAGGCAAAAAAGTGGTGGCTTTGTGAAACTACACCCCAATCTTATGGTGGGTTTGTGAAATAGGCTCTAGACATGGTGGGCTTGTGACTATAAGACCAAAGTATTGGTGGGTTTGTGAAATTAACTCCTGAAGTATTAAGGAAAAAAAGGCCTATAGTAACGATACCTACATCAAAATTAAGGCATGTGGCAGCTGATTGGCAACCATGAAAACAGTGCTTCCCTAGGTGCTAGATGATATCAGGCAACAAACCAGAGCCTAGCATCTCATCGGTGATTTGGCAGGCCTTGGTGGGCTAGTCGGCTGAGTGGGATGGTGTGACATCTTGGGTGATACTACATGCGGAGAAAATGAACATTTTCTTATGTACATCTCAATTTAACTTCTCTATTGAATTGATACGTGTGAACGGAATTTCAGTGCCTTGTATAGCAGCTTCACAAAACTACTGTTCCTCTGGTGTATAAGCACATGGTTAATTTGAAAATCAAGGGCAGAACAACTGGCCAATCAACAGAACTATAATCTCAATCACGACATGAATCATGTCACAGTACAAATGTATCTTTACCCAAGTGGGCATGTGCATTTACACTGAACTGTATAATTAAGCTACATGGATAGGTTTCATATTTTCATCAATATAGCTACTTGTGGCTGACAAGTTGAGTTTAAAAGACACAATTACATACAACTGATACGCGATACAGGTTTTACAGAATAATTTATTGATAAAAGCAATCAAGCGTAGATCACCATGCCTCTAAACTCATAGATCATATTGTGAGAAAACCATTTCAGTAGCTAGAAAAGCAAAGGAGGCCTGAGTTCATCAAATTGTGAAGGGCACCAAATATAAAAATGGAGCGTCTAGGTCAATTTGTAGCAGGAACAATGCAGGCGTGCTTGACACTCGGCTGCTCAGCCACAACCTAAACCCTAGAATATATATGCAACATCAGATTAGGAGATCCACAAATCTAAGTATACAGTGATACATATATTTGCCCTATCTTTAGCTAAATAATGGCTTATTGTCTCAAAATATTTCGACTTTCACATTTAAATCCTTAGAATTCACAGCATCCAGTAGCCAACCAGATCCAATATTCAGGACAGTCAGCATGGGCATCCAGCCAATGCCTCGCCCAGGGTTTGATGTCATAACAAGGGTAAAAAGAAAAACATAAAAGTTGTCCTCAAACCTAGCAACAAACCTGCCAAATTCGACTGTTATATTATCCAAAACTTATAGCTCAAGACATTTCCTAGGCATGCCACAATCGTAACAGTCACATCCTCGGCAAGCAATTGGATGCACCAACAGATTCAAACCTACCATCCGAGTTAAGTAATCCGCGCAACCCACAATGGAGGCGCAGAGCAGCATGAGATAGCACGTAATTCGAGGCAGGGGGGACAAGAAGCCGAGACAAAGAGCCACCTACTAGTCGGCGAGCCCTCGGGCGACGCGGCCGTGGCGGCGAAGCAGCATGCCCGAGACGGAGGGCGCCCGTGCGGCCGGTAGAGTACGCCTCCGGCGGCGGCGGGAGGTCGGAGGCCGCGGTCCGGTCGCGACCCTGCGCGGCGAGCCCTAGGTACAGTGATGGGGAAGGGAGGCTAGAGAGAGAAGACGGGGCTGTTGCTTCGCGGGTGTGTGATCCGGATAGGCCGACGGGTGTCGTATCGCAGGTTAATGGGTTTCTCGCGTAACGGGCTAACAGGTTAACAGGGAAAACCGTTGAGGTTGTTTTTAGATCAGCACAGCGGCGAGCGGCGCGCCTCGAAATCCAGCCACGGCGACCCCGCCCTGCAGCGAATTCGAACAGGCGAAATCGGAGGGCACGGCCTGGCGCCTCCGCGCGAGGAACAAACCACGCACGCAGGACCATGAAGCCAAGGGAATCGGTGGGAGAGGAAGGAAGAAGCCTACCACCAGTCGACGCCACCCGCCGGAGTCGCTCTCGTACAGGCCACCGCCGCCGTCGGAGCGGCCACGGGAAGCGGCGGAGACGGCGGCGAACCCCCGGAACGGAACGGCTACGCCCAGAGAGAGCGACGAAGCGGAGCGAGAACGAGCCGAGTCAAGAGCCAAGAGCCCGCTCGGTCGAGAAGACGTACGGAGGGGGCCCGGGCCAGAAGATGGAACGCTCTCGCTGGGCCCAACAAGGAGATAAATCGGCCCACAAAGCAAACACAACTTTCCCGAAACGAAGGTGGTCACAGCTCAGACGGTCTTTTGCCGAATGGCACCGAACCTAACACTAATTAACCTACATACATCCCTTGTAGAAAATAAAACGAAATAGACCCCATTATTACACATTTACAGGCTTGTCAAGGGAAGTAAGCCTCTGAGGAAATCTGTAATTGCGGTAGATAACTTTCGAAAACAAATTGTGGACTTACGTACTTAACTGCTACATTAAATTTAGTCTAACTATATTGGGTGGACCATATTCTTACCACTGTTAACTAACAGTATAGATGTCAAAGTTTTATGGCTTAATTAAACAATTCCTTCATTTCGTTTTTTAAATGGAAAGTTCATTTCTTCTTTGTAAGGGGTATTAGGATTTGAGAAAGTCTTTCTATGTATACTTCGAACATTTAATTATTTCGTACAAAACAAATATCTACAACGTGATATGTGAGATTTTTTTGTACACATTTTCCGCCCTAAACATGGACATTATTAGTTTAAATAATTGGCTTTCCCCCGATATTATATGTATACTGATATGAACTGGATTATGAAGTGGTGGGAGTATGAGATAAAATCATATATAAAATATAGGGGTAGGAATTAACATAAGGCTATTTTTGTACGACGAAAATAGCGTGTAAGAAAATAATAGCTGGCTTATATACATCCAACAAAGGTAATTGCAAGATTGAATTCAAGATAAAGTGTGATTAGCTAATAAGAACCCTAAAGTTTTCAGAAACTATGGAACAATAGAACCTAAGATACAGTTTATTTTTTAAAAAACGATACTTTATGTGCTTCCACAGTTTTGGATAATGAATCATATAAGTCTCTCTGTTTTTTCCAGCCCAACTGTGCATCTGCGTTAGTGTAACAATAACCAGCAACCATTTCCAGCCATACGGTCGGCTTAATGTGTCGTCTGTCGTCAACCGTTTCCTTGCTCCCTCTCAATCTAATATTACATCTCTTTCCAATCTTTGTTTGATCCAAATTCTGTTTCGATCTTTAGCGGTTATACCCAATGCAACTCAGGGAAAGCCAACGTCATAAAAACGCTTAAAGAATGCAAAACAAACTTTGAATGGTCAGTTTATACATGCATTAGAGCAGGGAATTATGTTACAATTAAGTGAATGACTAAACTTACACATTTTTTTATCTGTACATAAACAGTAAATGTTAAAGTAAGAGGGAGTGGGAGAAGATACTTCTACAACTTGCCAATTTATTTTCGTAGTACACCCTTGCCTAAATTCCCTTTCAATTCTGCTCCATGCAGAAGATGTGCACAAAGAATTGTGAGGGGGCATTAAAATGCCCTCTTGATTCACCATCATCATAGCACTCAACTACAAGCGTCCTTGTGTCTCAGCGTCACTTGTAAAAGCTATATCATATATTTCATTGTACTTGTCGACAAAGTGGACTTCAAGACCTTCCTTGACATTAGAAGCGAGCTCGTCAAAGTCCCTTCTATTTGCTGACGGGAATATGATTGTCTTTACCCCGCTTCTCCTAGCAGCGATGGTTTTCTCCTTCACCTGGTTAAGAGACAACATCAGTAGACCTGATTTTAAAAGACAAGCCATGTACATATAGCATGTAAATTCTATCCAAGAGAACGTGCAAAGCATAACTGTGAAAATCATACCCCTCCAATTGGGAGAATTCGTCCAGTTAGAGTTAATTCGCCAGTCATTGCCAAGTCTTTCTTGACAGATTTGCCCATGGCTAAGGATAACATCGATGTTACCATTGTGCATCCAGCACTTGGTCCATCTTTTGGGGTGGCCCCTGCAGGAACATGCAGATGCAGCTTTGTCTTCATAAAAAAGGGATTATTTGGTTCTTTCTCGAACAAAACAGCTCTACAGACTGTATGAGCAATCTGAGCACTCTCTTTCATAACATCTCCAAGTTGTCCTGTCACTACAAGTGCCCCCTTGCCTTCGCTTTCCTCAACTTTTGCTGTCTCAATATACAAGGTCGAACCACCCATAGCATTCCAAGCTAAACCCATGACCACTCCAATAGGTGTCTGATCATATATACGCTCTGCTTGGAATACAGGTTTCCCAACAAAATAACCCAGATTCAATGCATCAACAACAACTTTCTCCACAGGCTTGTCCACAGGCACTTCCGTAGTACTATGTGTGCTTTCATTGACCTACAATCAGTAAAGAGAAGTTTAATTATAGCAACAAGAAACATAAATCAGCCAAACTAATGCTGGTTAAGACACGCTCTTTGGCAATTTAAACTGTTGAAGGTTATATCTTAGAAAAGATAATCAACAACAAATGATGACGCTATCCTATCAGATATGGTAACAAACAAACCAGTACCATAGAGGTTACCAGAAATAATACTATCTTTATTAGCCATACCAATACTTCCAACATGGGAAAGTTGACACTCCATCAGGAGGCTGAGTGAGTATCATCGTCAACAAAAAAAAATTATAACTTTACCGTTCCAGTCCGACTCTAATTAGAACTTGAGCCAGCCATCAGTGCATGACATTCTCAGCAATCAAGTGCATTATGGCCCAGCATAGCTATTAAATATTTATTATAATAAAGTGTGCAATTTTATTCTCATCTAAAGGAACAATAAATTCAAAAGTGAGTCATATTACCTCTAGCGTGCTAGGAGTACTAAAGATTTTAGGTGTCTCTTCTACAGAAATTTCATTAGGAGCTTCATTTGAATGCTTATCGGGGTCAATTTCTGATATCGTTGTTAAGGGCACCACATTAACATTCTCAAGAGAAGAATTTGTTGGGTTGACATCCACTGAAGCATCTTCCGCAAGAGAGTTCTTCGAGTTCTCATCTTCTACTTTTGTTGCTTCCAATACTGTGACATCTTGAGGCGTCTCATTTGATACACCTTGACGAACAAGTTGCAGAGCTATCTGCAAAGGTTGAAATGGGGATGGCAAATGAATATTTATAATTTCTGAGGAAAGGATGCAAAATAACCTTTTGGTATAACAAATTCAAGATTCATGTCAATGACTGGTGAATTGGTCTCCCCTTCTGTATATTCTTCAGAAAATAAATGACTGATGAATTGTGGGGTCTGTCCCGATCGACAAGTCAATGGAAGTGGAACATACATCAGTAATCAGCTACATATAAACTAAACAATATCTTCCACTGTTTTCCAGAATCCAGACAAGCATCAGATACAAAAGGGTGGCTCAATAAGGCAGCACTTACCTTCCTGTAGATTTTTTCGATCTGTTTTTGAAGGTTCCGAACACCAGCTTCCCGGCAGTAGTTTTCAATAAGAGCAAGAAGAGCATCATCTGTAATCTCAACCTGTGCAGTGTGCAACGACTTAACTGTTAAGAAACTAACAGTACAAAAAAAAAGAAATACCAGGCAGATGTAGCTTCCAAGTGCATTGGATTATATGTGTCTACTTCGTTAAGAGTAATTTAACTAAGTTCTCGGTGCTTGGATATTATGGAAGCACATAAATCGTTGTGTTTTTTATGGAG
>LAPY01000084.1:0-14813 GCA_000970635.1 Eragrostis tef | reverse complement strand
CGGGGGGTGGGAGGCGTGTCGCCGACAGCGAGTTCAGATGCGGGAGGAGGTATCAATCCACCAGGGCTGACTACAATTCTCCCTGTACCTCAGAGATAGGGGCACCATGGTCGCATGTGCTGAAGGCGTGGCGACGCCGAGAGTACCTTTGGGCAGGCGAGCACCACGACGTCACTCGTGCGGCGCGGCATCTCGGGGCAAACGAGGCCGAGGGACGCCAAGCTCGGGGCTGCTCGAGTTGCTTGTGGCGGTGGGGATGTTTGACGCCAAGCTCGGGGCGGAGGAGCGTGGGTGGAGGGGAAGCAACTTCATCGGACCACCGCACAACTTCCCCATCCACGACGGGCCGTCGGGGGGAGGGACGGTGTCCCTTGTGCCCCTTCTCCACGCGGCCAACAAAGCTCTCTTGCCCTTCCTAACGAATCTCATCCCCACACTACAACTACCTTGTAACGTGAAACAATTGGTTCAATTTGGATGGAAAAGGCTTTCATGCATAGTTGAGCTCGATTGGAGCAGCCTGTTGTTGTGAGAACGCCCGACAAGATGGCGGCACACTTGCACGGTGACCCGCTGTGAACTCACGGCAGGCGGTCGCTGGGGCTAAGCACGGCTTGGCGGCAAGGCTTGAGCTTCTTGCTGGAGCAAGCGGGGTAGTGAGCTTGGGAAGACGACCTCAGGTGTGTTGGCAGCGCGATTTCGAGGGCGGCTGGATTCCTTCTCGATCCGAGTTCAGGAGTCGCAGCTCGAGTTCGACATGCCATTCTTGTCTGGCTTCATGCAGCAGCGCGCCGGTTGGCGAGCAGGGGACTTGAGCAGCGCGGCCGAGAGGAGGGAAGAAGAAGACCACGGAGATGGGAAAATGGATGGAAAACGTGATAGAGTGGCAGATATCTAAACAGAAACTTTCGTTGGTATTAAAGTGGCCTAAAATCTTTCGTTGGTAAATTTCTAAAACGGAGATCATTTGGTGTCAAGAACCCAATTTTCCCCTTTTTTTTACTAAGAACCACATATAGGCATATTGTATGAGCGTAGGTGGTTTCACTCTACTTGCTTAGCTCTTGTTTTTCTTTTGAGAATTTACCCCTAATGAGTTAGTAGTTAGTACGGACATATTGTGATAATATCAGTGATGTATGATTTAGCAAAACTACCAATAGCAAACCACTAGAAAAAAAGTAAACCAAAAGATTTGTCCACTTAACCACCTGAAATTCCCAAGTCTGACAAAGTGGAGTGCTTAACTGCAGTATGATTTTTTTAAAAAAAATACATGATTTCATACCCAGCCTTCATCAATTTCCATTACTCTACAATCCTTTTAATTGTAAAGAATGGCCTTCATGTTGTCACTTAGAAACTATCAATGGCTTGTGCTTTCGGCTGTGTTAGACTGCATGTAATGCAACCTTTGTACTGAATCAACATTTTTATGTTATAATGCAGATTCAATAGCGATCACCCCTATTGTTCTCAAAAGAGTCCATAAAGCATCATTTACCTGCTCGGGCTTGATCCCAGAAGCCTCCCTTGTATTTCACGGCTTGGCGGCAAGGCTTGAGCTTCTTGCTGGAGCAAGCGGGGTAGTGAGCTTGGGAAGACGACCTCAGGTGTGTTGGCAGCGCGATTTCGAGGGCGGCTGGATTCCTTCTCGATCCGAGTTCAGGAGTCGCAGCTCGAGTTCGACATGCCATTCTTGTCTGGCTTCATGCAGCAGCGCGCCGGTTGGCGAGCAGGGGACTTGAGCAGCGCGGCCGAGAGGAGGGAAGAAGAAGACCACGGAGATGGGAAAATGGATGGAAAACGTGATAGAGTGGCAGATATCTAAACAGAAACTTTCGTTGGTATTAAAGTGGCCTAAAATCTTTCGTTGGTAAATTTCTAAAACGGAGATCATTTGGTGTCAAGAACCCAATTTTCCCCTTTTTTTTACTAAGAACCACATATAGGCATATTGTATGAGCGTAGGTGGTTTCACTCTACTTGCTTAGCTCTTGTTTTTCTTTTGAGAATTTACCCCTAATGAGTTAGTAGTTAGTACGGACATATTGTGATAATATCAGTGATGTATGATTTAGCAAAACTACCAATAGCAAACCACTAGAAAAAAAGTAAACCAAAAGATTTGTCCACTTAACCACCTGAAATTCCCAAGTCTGACAAAGTGGAGTGCTTAACTGCAGTATGATTTTTTTAAAAAAAATACATGATTTCATACCCAGCCTTCATCAATTTCCATTACTCTACAATCCTTTTAATTGTAAAGAATGGCCTTCATGTTGTCACTTAGAAACTATCAATGGCTTGTGCTTTCGGCTGTGTTAGACTGCATGTAATGCAACCTTTGTACTGAATCAACATTTTTATGTTATAATGCAGATTCAATAGCGATCACCCCTATTGTTCTCAAAAGAGTCCATAAAGCATCATTTACCTGCTCGGGCTTGATCCCAGAAGCCTCCCTTGTATTTTTTTCTAGGTAGCCCCTAGCAATGTGCATCTTTTCGTCAGTAATATAACCGGCAATAGAAATTATCTCCATCCTGTCCAATAGAGGACTTGGTATCATCTCCACAACATTTGCGGTGCAAACAAACAGAACCTACATACATAAAGGAAGGAGTCAGCTCATAGTAAAATAACTCAATGAAATATTAATTGGTAAAGAATTCTCAAAAGAAAAAAAACTACTTTATTGAAATTTATTTAATGATCGCAATAAAGTTAAAACATGTTCATGAGGCTCAATAAACAAGTTGTTTATACAGTGCTCCATGTCATGCTATGTTAATGATATTTTGATGCAAACGAGCTCACAGTGTAAGGGTTGTGATGCTTTAATAGCACCTCTAGTTCCTGGGTTCGACTCCCCGTTGGAGGAAATTTCAGAGCTGGTAGTGTGCTGGGCCTCAAAGCATGGGTTAGGCCCGAACCAAGCCCCATGTATGAGGGGGGGGGGCAGCTTTCTTGACCTATCTAGGGTGGGCTCCGGTTGAGCTATTTTTAAATAAAATACCGCTCAAGGCCCTAAGGTCGAGCTAAGGATTGTTTAAATTTATCCGTGAGCGAATGTAAAGTGTGTGGGTCTCCATTTCGGGTGCTTGATTGTACTTGGGACCGGCTTTTTCTCTCTTCTCCTGTGTGCTCAAGAAAAAAAAAAGTATATGAAATACCATGGGGCAGGTTTTTTCCTCACCGCCCGAGTTAAAGATATTTAGATATATGTCCTCTGAAGAGTGGTGTTCCATGATTCAAATATTCATTCTTTCCAAGCTAAAGGTTGAATCCCTCGTCTTTCATTGTTTTGTAACCATTGTTCTTCTTACTTGTCTTTTTATTCACTCGTTGTATATGAAGGCAACCGATGTAGGCATCCCTGTAATAACAACCAGATCGAAGCCAAGCGTGTAGCCTCCAGAACATATCCCCAGCAGGTGAGCAGGAGGCCTCAACCACAACCTTCCCCTGTCGTGGTGGCGGATGTGAGAAACCCAAAGGTGGCACGAGGCAGAGGTGTGGTCTGAGGTCTAGGCTAGGCCTGTTCATTTTATGGGCTGAGTTTGATTTCAGACCTTTGAAAATCAGGCCTAAGATGAGGCTGGCACATCATGGCTGGGACTGGGACAGAATTCCAAAAGAAAACGAAATCATTAAAGCGAGGGGCAGTGCCGCTGAAGTGAAAGCAGGGACAAATAAGGCGAGAGGAAGGGTCGTCAATAAAGGTAAAATGCAAAGGATCTCTAATCGTTGGAGTGGCAACCGGTACCTAACACCTCCATTGCTGCAAGTGCCATCTAGCTAGGCCCTAGTAGTTGGTCATTCTCCTTTTCTTTCCTTTTTTGTGACTCGAATGTTCTAATATCAAATAGGCGCGTGGGTGTTTTGTTTCTGTAACTTTTTATTCATTCTTTAATGAAATGGCACATAGCTATCCTGCTGATTCGAGGGTAAAAAAGGATCAATTGTGATTTATGTAGGGTTAAATCAGTAGGGGCTAAGGTTGTCAAGAAAGGCTGCATGCCTGCATGAGAGGAGTCACTGTTGCTTGATGCCTCAGCTTCCGTTAGTGATGTTCTCTATGCACGCATCTTGGAAACTCTATCCTATTTGCTATGCAGGAGCCAATAGGCACCATTGTATTTTTGTATCTGAAATTTTCTACATTTACTGTGTTACTGTTGCTAATAAAATTGATTTCACTTTCAGTTAGCAACAACCAGAAAACATTGAGTACACCATTATCACAACTCACGTTTGGATTAAAAGAGAATCAATTATCGGGGTAGAGGCCCAACCTTGGATAGGTCAATAGGTCGGGGTAGGGGCCCAACCTTGGATAGGTCAATAGCAACATCAAGATAGTGATCAAGAAAGTTAGCATTCTGTTCAGGATCAAGAAGCTCCAATAGTGCACTTGCTGGATCACCTGAATGCCCTCTCCCTAGCTGGAAGCATACAGTAATCTAAATTACTATCTTGAACATGAATGCTTGCTGTGCGAAGTAAATCTTGTTACCACAGAACAACAGATGGCAGCTAATACGAGTGGTATTTAGTTCCTAAAATGAAACAACAAGAAAAACAGGAAAAATGCTGATGTACATGAATACCTTGTCAATCTCATCAATCAGAACTAAAGGGTTTGATGTTCCGACTGATTTCAAACATTGAACCATCTTCCCTGGCATTGCCCCAATGTACGTCCGTCGATGACCCTAAGGTGGTTTGAAAATTTTATGCAGGTTGCAATCATGACCTGATAAAGTCATATCATGAATATACATATAATACACCTTGATTTCTGCGACATCGGCCAAACCTCCAACAGAGAATCTGTAGAACTTCCGGTTTAATGCCCGCGCAATCGAACGTCCAATACTAGTTTTACCAACTCCAGGCGGCCCAGAAAGACAGATGATCTTACCTGCAGTATAATTGAAAGAAATTGTTGATGCCACAGAAGATAAGAAGACATGCTACAAACAAATTGGGCTACTCTACTTAAAAGGGTTTCAGAATCTCACAGATATCCAAGCTCTCAATTCTTTAACAGTGGTAAAAAAAATCACTTGGGCACGAAGTGCTAATGCTGATAATGTGCTTTACAGGAAAAGAAAAGCAGACTAAAAAAGGGAAGAACTCTGTGAGGAATTGGAAAACAAAAACTTTGAGCAACGAAAACGGTGTTCAATCTTGCTTAAAAAAGTGGTGTTAATCGACATTGTGACATAAGAAAAATTATGTATTTGTTGCAATTGAGTATAAGCATATATTTACTGGCTTTATAAAGGCTGTAAATCAACAAATAGATAATAATAAAACTCATTCTATATAACACCCAGTCTGAAACATAATGAGACGTGTAATCAAACCTTGTGAGCTTCCTCTTAACTTTCCAACTGCAATGAATTCCAATATTCTTTCTTTGACATCAGTTAGACCATAATGATCTTCATCAAGAATACGTTGAGCTTGATGGACGTTAAAGTTTTCATCACTAATGTAGGTAAAAGAACCATCAGGACAAATCTATCCATCCAATAGGTTTACAAAATAGACAATACGAACAAACCTGTAATTTCCCCATGGCAACACTGTTAGCCAGTCTAAATAATTGCGGGTCACACTAAACTCACTGGAGCTAGCTTCCAGTAACTGAAGCTTGGTGAGTTCTTCTTCAATGACTTGTAAAACATGAGGAGGACAATTGCTTTTTTTCACTTTAATCCTTTCCCTAAATTTTGCTGTAAAAGAACAAATCACAAGTAGATTTTAGTGTCTTATGTTTATCAAAAGTGGATTTCGAGTCGGCGCAAGCACAACAGAGAAGTGGTGTAATTTAAGAACAAACCTGACAATGCTGTTTTGTCATCTGTCTCCAATCCTAGCTCCTGCATACATCAGATGCACTTACAAAGTGAAATTAACCAAAAAAGAAAGTCAGGGAAGGTATACATCAAACATAAATTCAGAATAAACTACCAAGCATGATATCATATATTCATGAACCAAGGTAGCATGCGAAAACTCAATATAGTTTACTATCTTGATCCTTGATGCAAGTTGTACATGCATAATGAGAACAAAAAACATCATTTGCTGCAATACCTTCTTAATCGCTTTAAGTTGCTCATTCAACAAATAACGGCGCTGGTCTCCAGTTATTTTTTCTTCAATTGCTTTTGCTATAGATTGCTGAGACGATATTTATATAATTATCAGAAAAGGCACTTCGAATATGTTTTTATATTTATGGAATCAACATTATCAATTACCTGTAACTTAGTAATCTCCAACTCCTTTTTTACTAACTGAAGAGTCAACTTTAACCGCTTGCATACCTGTTCCAGATTTGCATGAGCTGGAATTTCAGAAAATAATAGGGGCAAAGGGAATGAATGCCAGGAAGGTACAGAGTATACGGTAATTAAAGTGATTAAGTCATCATTCTGAAAGATATATTAATAAAGGTTTATATCTGCAAGCATAACTGTGATTCCACTTTCCAAATTTTAGTATTGGCCCAGAACAAGAGGATGTACCGCCTTTTCAGTTACACATGGACATATTATTTTGATTCTTACAAAGGTCAGAAATGCAAGACATGTACTTTTATTTTACCTAGGGAAATTCCCCCGTGTCTCCTTTTATTAGAAGGATCCACAAGCAAAGTGGTCACAGTTCAGTACCTGATGTTTTTTTCTCTCGTCAGGTTTACATGTTGATATCTGGTAACTAATCCAGATTGAGTAATCAAAAGAAAGAATGGCAGCTACTGATTATAAGTAATCAATGGTAACTATTATTTCTCCTGGTAACAACTAACGATAGTACTACTCCCTCCGTTTTTAAATGGCAAATTTGTCTGTAGGACATTGTTAAATGTTGGTTTTGTCTCTTGGACAACGTATCTTTTCTTTTGGTCTCGTGGATACTGAGAAAACATGGCTTTTGTCTAGAGGACACTATAACGTAAAAAATTTGAAAAATTTCAAGCTGCAATGTATTTTGTAAATTAAGATAATTTTTTTTGAAAATAGTCATTTTTTCCGCTATAGTGTCTTGTAGACAAAAGCCGTGTTTTCTCAGTGGCCACGAGACCAAAAGAAGCGATGCGGTGTCTAGGAGACAAAATCAACATTGAAGAGTGTCCCAGAGACAAATTTCCCTTTTTAAATTGTTGACACCGTTGACTTTTTGTGTTATGTTTGACCATACGTCGTATTCAATATATTAGGTCAAACATGCAAAATTATAAGCTATATTTCAACTTTCTTTAGTGATAAAACAAATCATAACAAAATATATGACAGTTTTTTTTGAATAAGACGAATGGTAAACATAACATAAAAAGTCGACGGTGTCAACAATTTAGGGCGTATCCAGTAGTAAATTGAATGCCAATTCAACATAATCTGAAAATATACACAGTATGACAATGTGACAACGGAAACTTCTGCAGAGTAGCAGAAAAATGCATGCAGCGTGTATGC
Source organism: Eragrostis tef (assembly GCA_000970635.1). Classification (NCBI taxonomy): domain Eukaryota; kingdom Viridiplantae; phylum Streptophyta; class Magnoliopsida; order Poales; family Poaceae; genus Eragrostis; species Eragrostis tef. The sequence continues at coordinate 7,317 of LAPY01000084.1, read as the reverse complement.
AGGAACATGGAATATGACAATGAGTTAAGGGGGGGCTCAGGAAATCAGGACAATGACACTTACATCTAGCTCTTCAAGTACCTCCTGACAAAGCAATTTGTTGGCGCCTGAAATCGCAGCACCAAAATCTGCTAGTCTTGGGTAATTGAAATCACCCATATGCTGGAACCAAAAAAAAACATAACAACAATGAGAAATCAAGCCAAACATGTCAGGCAAGAGAGCAGTGTTAGGAGAAGTCATAGACTAGTAGTGGCATGCCAGAAAAATGACAATCGGGGGAACCAAAAAATTTGAAAACATATACATATAGTGAGGCCACATATCCTGTGGTGCCGATGCCTGGTGGCTATGACTGGTTATAGTGACTGGCATTAAATATTGTTTATACTTTTAATTATATATGAAACATTGGAACGATTGTGTCTTTAAAGGGGTGCAGCCTAGCATTTCTTCTGTGCTGCAGACAATTAGTAACGAGTGCGCTCTTTGGTGCTTGGCAGGTGCATTGCAGCTGCAAGGGCTAATCCTACAGACCTACTGTCGCTCAATCCTACTCCTTAGTAACAAATCTTGTATTTTTTGAGGTGGCGCGCCTGAGATGATTCGGCGCTTGTACATAGGTGTGAGTATATGTTTGAGAAGGGGGGTACTACCCCCTTTATTGTGTACTTCTTTCTTCAGCTTAATGAAATGACACACAGTTCTCCTGCAGGTTCGAGAAAAAAACAAACTATATATGAAAAATAAAAGGACAGTAAGAGTAATTTAATGACATTGCCCCATATTAATGAATGATAAAACAGTGGTTTTCATGGCACAAACCTTTTGGCTCTATGAAAAATAGCATAAAATCATTTATTGCAGTGCAAACATTTAAATGACATACAAACATTACTTACATACAAATAAATAAAGCACTCAAACTGCACTATAGGTGGGTTATGTAAGCAAGGGGACCTGTGTGTAGGTTTGAACTTGATCCTTCCAAAGGGAGTTTGTCCTAAGAACATCCCTTAAAGTTGATATAACTTCAAAAGATGTTGCTTTTATGACATCATCATCCTTATCATAAGGTTTTTCCTGCACAATGGAAGATCTTTATAAAGCAATAAGAATTGAAGATTTTTGAAACTGCACCGCATTACATAGTCGGTGTCAAAAGATGGTTACATCAATAACAAATTTAAAATAATATTTGGTTTGGTAAAACATGGAGACTCCATTTGTATGGCCCAGGAATTGGGAGAGAGTGGGAGGAACTTCATAGTAATGTAGTAGCTCACAGCCCTTGTGAAGACAACTTAAAGTAATGTGCTGTTCTACTATATATTACCTGTATTGTTTTCTTTTCTCAAATAATCACCTATATTGAGTAGCCAGCTATTTTTTTCAGCTAGAATAGGACCCAGAGTTTTCTTTGTTAGAAAAAGAAATATCATTTCCATCTGCCTCTTCAAGCGAAACAAATTTTGATTTTCTAAATTGGAGTTTATACTATTGTTTCAAAAAGTTTATGAACTAATCTTAATCGGGAGGGAGGTATAGTTGAAAGGGTTCGTTATCAGTACTCCCCCGATCCAAGATATGCCACTTAAAAAATCGACACTCTACCAAAATACAAGTTATTCTACAATTTCAAGTCAATTTTCCCACCTCTTTACTGGCACGCCCTTATTGCACTAGTCTTTCATTTACAACGACCATCAGCCGCTCTAATTAAACGCTCAAGAGTCAGTGTATAGTGGTAAACATGGTTGTTTCACGCACCCTTACACTTAATTATTGTGCCCATGTCATAACCTCAAGAACTATTTTAAGGAGAAATTGTAAATATGTATGGTATAAGTACCTTTAGGTGATCAACTGTAACAGTAAGTGGGTCCTCTGCAACCTGTATAGTCATATTTTTTTATCAAAATTCAACAGCAAAATTCAAGAGGTATCAGGGAAACTGAATAGGAGGTTGTCAAGTGTCTGACCATCTCAGTTATCCGTAAACGACGGTGACCGAGTAGCACCACCAGATCTCCTTGGATACTTGTGATCTACCGAATCAATTGTAAGCACATATCAATAATAAACGAATGAAATATGCTGCCCATTAGCTCTGGAAAGTGCCACATACCTGTGCAAGGGTGCCAACATCATGAAGACGCTTCAACAATTCTTTTCCTTTCAGATCACGAATGCCTTTCGCTGATTCTGAACTGGAGGCAGTATTAGGGTCAGTACCTTCATCATCCTTGACAAGAAAGGCCCCAGCATACGGCATAGATCTTTTGCGGTTTTCAATTAAAGCTTGCAAAAGCTTTGGGTCCTGATGGGAATAAGTGCTATACCATCAGCAGGAACACACAAGAATATAGAACATGGAAGGTGCCGTATGCAAGAAACTGATTGCTTCTTGCAAAAATAATTACCTTTACATAGACTGGCATGTGAAATCCTGGAAATAGTGGTCGATTGAGCAGAGGTAAAGCTATGACCTATTTGGCAACGCCACAAGAATAGAATGACAAAAGAACTTGATTAATGGAATAGGATAATACAAAATATTCAATAAAAAGACTGCTTATTTGCAGAAGTAGATCCATATTTCATTTTCCTAGAATCGAAATAAATTATATAAAACATTGTCAAACCAAAAGTGGATCAAGGCGTTAATGGGCATTATCTGATAAAAGCAGGCCTCAAGTAATCTAATAAGATAAAACATACACCTTTCTTTCTAATAGTAAAAGATTCATGTATGCTTTAAGTAAGGTTTTTAACTCTCTGAGCCATTCCAGGACTACAATCAACTATCAAGTTGTGAACATAATGTTTTAACATTTTCATTGAGTATATTGCCGGCAACAATTTCAACTCAATTTTTTATCTAATTCACAAGATACAATCAAATGGAAGCTTTGTCCACTTAGCATATATGTCAACATTATCCTGCTCGTGGCATCTAGAACTCATCAGTTTATATCGATTTTCTCCCGATTGAAAAGAATATGCACTATCATAAGTTGAAAAAAGGTTGTATACAACACTATGAAACTGCTATGGGCATTTAGCAAAAATAAAATAAAATAAAAATACAACAGTTGGATCCCCGAATTCTGTATGGATTTAGGAAATACACAGCCTGTGCAATAGACGCTTTATAAACACTTCAAAAATATTTATCACATGGAAACTGAATAACCTGCACACAGACTACTAGAATCGCGTGTTGAAACGTCAGCAGAAATCCATGATGTTCCTTAATATAGTCCTCGTTGTCCGCAGAAAACAAGAGGCCTCGTTGCAGCGCGACCTATGCCATCATACTAAGACTTTTCACTATTTATATCAATAATACTCCTAGTTTTAATGTTTCCGGTTTTCACGAACTAAAAATCTAAGTAACGCTAATCAATGAAACATCAGGTTTCGAAAAATCATACAGCTGAACAGAATCCCCTAAAATGTAATCTTCGATAGATAAATCCAACATCGCAAGTCCAAAGCAATGAATTTCTCAAATAGTTCGAACGAATGAATGGCATAGAATGCAAGCAACTCAACGTAAGAGAGCACGCACCGTGTGGCAGTCCTCGGGGCGGGGCGCGGGTGCGATCGCCGAGGTGACCTAAGAAGAACCCCCGGAGCCGTTGCCGGCGGCTGCGTCGGAGTCGGAGCAGAAGCACGCTCTCCTTTCTGGCACCGGGCTTCGGCCCCTGAGCGCCCTGAGAAGTGGCGACCTGACCTCGGCACCCACCACCGCAACCCGCGCCGGCGCCGTCATCGTCCGAGGACTTTTGGCGGCGGGCCACGTGGGGAACCTGGCGGCGGCCGCGGCGCGCAGCATTGAGGCCGGAGAGTTGGATGAAGGCGAAAGCTTGACGGGCGTGTTGTGATTAGTACGATCAGTTTGTGTCTTCTCCAGGTGGTTTAGCTTGGGGGAGAAGAATAAACCCTCCTAAAGCCCTTTCTGTGTGAATATTTTCAGGTTGATGTGGTTCAGCGTTTGATTTTTATATCTGTTGGCAATCATCTTTTCAAATGGCTTCAACACTTTACAGAAAAAAATCATCTGTTCAATTTTATTTCATAAAGACTCGAACTTTCATTATGCATTTAACTATTGTTTACAAAAATTCGTATATTTATTACGTGGGGATAACTTTTCCTGTGACCAAATTGGTTCTACAGGCGCGCAGCATTGAGGCCGGAGAGTTGAAGGAAGGCGAAGGCTTGACGAGCGTGTTGTGATTAGTACGATCAGTTTGTGTCTTCTCCAGGTGGTTTAGCTTGGGGGAGAAGAATAAACCCTCCTAAAGCCCCTTTCTGTGTGAACATTTTCAGGTTGATGTGTTTCAGCATTTGATTTTTATTATCAGTTGGCAATCATCTTTTCAAATGGCTTCAACACTTATACAGAAAAAAATATCTTTTCAATTTTATTTCATAAAGACTTGAACTTTCATTATGCCATTTTAACTGTTATTTACAAAATATCTATATTTATTATGGTGGGGATAAATTTTCCTGTGACCAAATTGGTTCTACATTGTATTGTCAATCAATTTCCAAACGATAGTTTTTGGAGAAGAGAAAAACAAAATTATTTGTCAGTGACAGATAATGTAAATCATCAAATGCTCAGGTTAACAAGGAAAGGCTATGTCCTTTGGATAACCAACAAAGAAAGGGAGATTTGAGAGAGAAGCAAAGGATAAAGGCTTTCATACCTTCCCCTTTGGTTCAAGTTTCAGCTAGACATATTCTTCTATAATGTTTTCGAGCTAGGTCTCAGAAGAAACCACGCACTCAAATTCACTTGACGAGGATCGAGATAAACTCAAATGCGCACTCAAATCCTTGGAGGATGATCTCTTTGTGCTGATAGCCCGATTTGAGACGTTGCAGATTTAATTCGTGGAATAATTTTAAGTCTGAACCTGGAACTGGAACGGACCAGGCCGAACAGCCCATCAGAAGCTTTCTTTGTGTTTGCATGCCTGAAAAAACAGCCCAGTAGCAATAACAGCACATGGGCCAGGCCTAATCATATACGTATGTCTGATGGATTTGGGTTTCCATTTTCCGAGGAAAAATTGATTTGGAAGTTAACCGCTCGTGCATCCAACGTAGCTCGTAATGTATGACGACGACATGATAATTTGGGTAGAAAGTGGTGTCGCTCTACGGGTGAAGTGCGCCAAATCAGCTCTGCTTTCTTGGAGCCAGTGAACCGTACGAAATCTGGATGATCCACTGGATACCCGCTTCCGAACATTTGAAAGCCAGCACCAAGAAAGGTTCGTTGTCTACAAGCACAGCGATTAGAGAAAGTTCAGTGGATCATAAACAACACAGTTTAAATTTGCTCCAACAAGCGCGTAACATGCTCGCAGGCATGCATGCGCACTACTTTTTTTTTTTGCGACTCACATGCGCACTACTTTGGAAAGGTTTGCGTAGCTCGTCTTTTGCTTGCCTGCAGACCAGCACTATAGCATCAACAAAAAGCTGTACTTAGGTGCAATTTGCAAGGACAGTATACTCTGCAACATGACGTTGAACTGTGTATATTGTCTAGGTTAATTATTCACAGCTTTTTACTAGCCCTGTCACGCACAATATATAATGCCTTCCGATCGAAAATGACGCCTATTATTTCTTCGCATCCCCTCTTGGGGTAAAGTATCGGTCACACATGTTAATGTTATCTAATGCATGACGCCATAGTGCCATGTTCTGAAAGCAACTCTAAGATCTGAATCTCTCGAACCTCGCTATGCATTGGGTGATTGGTCGAATCATTTCTTGAGAAACTGCAGTGGACACGTATCCCCAGACCCCAGGCATGTATGTCGACCTGAAAACTTAGTCACAGATTATCAATTCTAACAGGTATGAGCCAGCCAGTAATTAATTAGTTTTGTTGCGTTTCTTACTCGACACTTGCCCTGTGCTACTTCTGAGAAGATATACACCAAACCAAACCAATCCAAGCTTTTGGCGGGCCGGCTAGACGTCTGCTAAGTCTTCGATAAAAATTCAACCTCCTGGTTTGGATGCGTGCGCTGTCGCTTTGTAGAGCTGCAATTTGCATCGTGGTGACGCAGTGCTCATGGCGTCCTTTTGGTCAGACAAGAGCGCATCTTGAACTATAAAGAATCAATGTATGCATGATGCTTCTCTCTTCCGGGATGGTTAACTTGCGGTTTACACACATGATTATAAAAATTTCTCAGATCTCTCGTAAAATATCTCAAGTATATATGTGCACATCATGGAGTGACAATGATAGAAACCCAAGTTTTGTTGTGTCTTCAGAAGTTTCAGGCACAATTCTTCGGTATCTTCAGAAATTTCGCTTCCCTGCAGCTCTACGGTTATACCAACAGGCCTTTTCACCTGACTATTTGCAGCTGACTAAGTTCATCGGTGATAACTAAGCCTAAGAGATACCGACAAAGTATCGACTCTTTTGTTTAACCCAGCTAGTTGGTTCACACGCAATTGCACTAGCCGAGTAGTTAGTGCGCATTTCGTCGTCAATCCCGTGCCCCTCCCTTAAATTGTGTGCACCTCCCAGAGCAGCCTCAAACTCCCCCTTCTTCCTTCTCCGGTCATCACCCAACCAGCCAGTTGAGTGTTGTTCTCGCACAGGTTTCCTCGAAGAGGGGGGTAGCAGCAGCACATGGCGCCTCCTTGCAAGGGGATCAGCTAAGTATCCTCGATCAGTTACTTCGTTCCTCTTCCTCCTTTCAGGTTTTTGGCACCAGAGCTTGAGTCGCAGTAGTCTCCCATCTGCTCTTGTCCATCCGCCGGTTTCCTCTTCCATGTCGATCAGGGGGGTCAGCCTCCACTTCTGCTACCTCCACTCGCTGTCCATCGTGCTGCTCTACTTCTTCTACGTGATCTCCTGACACGCCGCCCCCTGCAGCTAGAATACGATCAAACATAGCTTCGATCTGTTCCGTTCATGGTCTTGTGATGAGCGTCCAAAGATAATTAAATTGAAGCTTTGTTTGGTGAAAATACTATCGCCTATCGTTAGCTAGCTAGTTCTTTCTATGTTCCTGTCCCGTTCTTCTCTGTGCAGCCAAGTTCCGTGCCTCTCCTAGCATGTAACAGTCCAATTCAACAAGGAGCAGGCAGTACTGTGTTTTACTACTCGTGTACACGAAGGTGCGTACGTGCTTGATCTCTCGTGTCCGACATACTAGTAAGAGATGGTTCCATCAGCGACGTCACAGTCGCAGGGGCCGCGCCGCCGCGCGCCCGTCACCGATGAGGAGCGCCGCCGCAACCGGATGACCTCGAACCGGCTGG